>CP045899.1:1512922-1558467 GCA_013387185.1 Caligus rogercresseyi
GAATTCTCAGGAAGGCAAACCCTTGCTGGAACGACGACCTTAGGCAGCAAACGACTTTAATTCCAATACCTTCAACACAAGGGACGGTCTGACGAATTCAGCGCTGAAAAGCAGATCCACCTAAAACGATGATCATTAAAGTGAAACGAGAAGCCTTCAAAGAGTGGGTACTCTACTTTGTAGGGACCGCAAGGCGATTTCAAGACTAAAGGAGCGAGAGCAAATCATTTCAAACGTCCCGGTGTTGGCATAATGTGACCTCGAAATGAAAATGAGAGGTGAAAGCTTTCTTCTTTAAGATCACTTTCCTAACTCAGTGGACAGTGTTGATGGCTATCACTTCAGGGTCATGTCCAACTTCCCCAAGTCATGAACCTCCTGAAGACCACTTTGACGTCCACTCATCAAAACGCTATAGAGCCTCCAGTCAAAATAAAAACCTGGTCCAGATCAAATTCCTGTCCAGGCATATAAGCACCGTACCTGACCACTTTCTGGAACGCTTGACACGATTTATAATGCAGTTCTTCGCACAAGTTACACTCCGATCTGGCGAGATTCAAAAGTAATTTTTATACCCAAACAGGGTAAAAAGGATTACAGTGATCCGAGAGCTTTCAGACCTATTACTCTCACTAATGTTGCCTTGAAAGTACTAGAGGCGGATGGTCCAATGGAAAAATATACAGAAGTGTGACTTGAATCTTCAAAATCACCAGCCTTTATCAAAGGTAAATCCACTGACACAGCTGTCAGTGAGTTTCTAAATTTCTGTGTTGGCAGTTATCATAGGAAGGAAGAAGCCCTTGTGGTTTTCCTAGATATAAAAGGAGCTTTTGATAGGTTGACTTTGACCATATCATGAGTCCATGAACAAACACAACAAAGAAAAACAATTGTAAGCTGGTATAACTATTTATTAAAAAATAGGTTCGTATATGCCAGTCTTTGGCGTTGAACAAGCATATGTAATACCAACGAGAGGCTGCCCCCAGGGAGGGATCCTTTCTCCAATGGCTTGGAACCTTGCCTTTCAGGAAGCAGTGGGGCAATCGAGAAACCAGTCTTCAAAATATAGCCTATGCAGATGACCTGACTCTTTGTGTTGGGGGTATTGACCCCCTACCCTGGTCAGTTTGATGCAAGATGTCTTAAATAAACTCCTGGTGTGGGCTAAATTTAGAAATACCACTTTCAGCAATGCCAAAACCAAAACTATGATCTTCTCAAAACGCAAAAGAACCTGACGCCTCGCTATTTATGGATGGGATCGAGATCGAACGAGTAAAAACGTTTAAATATCTCGGCCTAATCATAGATGATAATCTTCGTTGGAATGATCACATTAAGTACATCACCTCTAAAGCAAAAAGAGTCCTATTTGCCCTCAAAGCTTTTGTGGGGCTCGATTGGGGTCTTAGCCCTCCAAAGTCAAAATGGATTTACGAAACCTATGTAAGGTCTTTTTCAGTTTTGAGCTACGGAGCAATAGCTTTCGCGGCTAAAAATTCAAGTCAATAACCCCATGAAAAGGTCTAAAGAAGGTACAAAGACTTGACCTTATACGATTACCGAGCCATGAGATCAACCCCAACTGCAACTGGAGGTGCTGTGTGTTTAGTTCCATTGCATCTATATATATATGGAGCGAGCTTGTCTAGCAAGATTTCAAACAAGGAGTGTGAACTCTCCTGTTTGGTCTGGTATTCGAGCAAGGGCATCTCCGGTATATAGATAAGTTCTTGGAAAATACAACATTCCAACTCCCAGTCCTAGTATAACAGTGTGGTCCGGGGGAAAAGATACAGTGTTACAAGAAAGTGGTGCGTTGATGATTTCGATATCATTGGATATACTGATGGCTCAAAAATATGCGGCCCCACGGGAGCAGGTTGGATCATCGCGCAGGGTGATGTGGTACTAGAAGAGCGAATATTGAAGCTAGACGATAATAATACTGTGTTTCAGGCAGAGGTCGAGGCCATGAGGAGTCTTGTGAGTGCCTAGGAATGAGCAAAATGGAGGGCAAAAAGCTCTTAATTTTGTCCGACAGTCTTTCTACCATAAAGAGCTTGGACGTTAGGCCAGGTAAAACGATTAGTGCGGACGTAAATAACTGCAGAAAGCCTCGAATCTTCCAGATGTGACATCACAGTGGGATGGGTAGGGGTCACAACGATATTACGGGCAACGAATATGCCGACTTCCTCGCAAAAGAAGGCGCGCAATCAGGCGGCCAAGTGGTTGTTCCTATATCCGTCAACCAGACAAAGAACTTCCTGAAGAACACTTCCTTGTCAATGTGGAAAGCCCAATGCTGGCCATGGATTCCTGTAGACAATCGAAGCATTTCGTCCCCGAGCCGTATATTGGAAGGAAGATTTTTCATTTTAAGAGGAAAATGTCTCGAGGATCGTTGCTATGGTTACCGGACATATTGGCCTAAACGCACACCTCTACAAGATGGGAAAGTCTTCTACCCCGGCTTGCCGACTGTGTGAGGAAGAGGATGAACCCCCTATCCACCTAATCTGCTCGTGTCCCCGAACGAGGATGGAGATGAACGAACTGGCCGAGGAGATGCGAAGAAGGAAAAAACCCATGGAGGAGTATCTTCTAAGAGCCTTTTGCTTTTGTGTCAATATAATTTATTTCGAAATAAAGGTTAGCTCCATGACAGTTTATTACCGCTGATACCGGATTGAGTTCCGGTGTGGTGGGGTGATCTAGGAGCTAAACAAACAAACAAACTCTCGACTTATTAAATTGACATGATTTAGTATACCAAAATATTAATGCTGGCTTACCAAGCTTTCATTGATATTTTTGGTGTTCTGAAAATCGCTATACTTTAAGAAAAATAAACAAATACATTTTTGCACGTACTCTCCCATAAAAATTGATCTTTTGATATGAGAATATACAATTACCTCTTGGTAACCTCTGTTACCTGGATAGAAGAAAAAGAAAAAGGAGAAACGAGAGAAGTGAGGCAAAATACTCTCTCGCTTCTCTTTCAAATGAAAGCTTGGTAAACCAGCTTTATATTTTGGTATACTAAATCATTTCAATTTAATAAGTAGAAAGTTATATGTATATTTTTAAAAACATATCTCGCGTACAAAATGACGCATATAATGGATTATAAATGCGTCAGAGACAAAGTAAAATTTGGGAGGATACCTTGACGCAAATCTAAAAAACACATTATTTTTTTTTTCATAATCGATTTCTTATAGGTCAATACAGACTCTGAATCATATGATGTAAACTTAGAATGTACTGAATTCTGAATTGATAAAATGCAACCAAGGTCATTTTTTGATTTATCATCCAAAGGGTTACTAAACTTAAATATACTATTTTACTCTGAAGCGAACAAGTCATCTTCAACAGGCGAGTGAAAGTTAACTGATACAAAAGCTATGAAATATGCTAACATTACACACTCCATTTTCTCTTTGTTTAATTACAAAAACTTGGTTTTAGAATTAAAAAACATCAAAAATACTAAACTCCTTAAAATCTCTGAGATAACAAAATCTCATATAAATATCATGTAATACAATCCTCGTTAAACATGTCGTCGTAAAACTTTTATTTATTGTACAATGACTTTTTCCGTGAACTTGAATAAATATATACAATCAATATGGAGAAACTGAAGGCAGTCAAAATCAAGAAAAAAATGATGGAAAATTGTTCTGGGGTTTAGAAAGACTTTCCATGCATATTCGTTTTAGTTTTCTTAATTATAAAAAAAGAAGAAGAATGTGTCAAAAATATGTTAATTTTCTCAATTTTCAAAAGAAAAAACACTTATTATTAATTAACTATTTTTTCTTTTATTTGAAGACATTTTTTTAGTCATTTGATTTTTTTCGTATAATTTTGATTTTATTTTCCAACTCATATTATACGACATTTTTGGTTCTTATGAAACTTAGAAAAATGTTATTTTAAAAAGACTTCTTTATTTGGAATCCAAAAACAGTACATGCTTTAGACATTTTTGTAGAGTAATAATGGAGTGTGCCATGTATGAAAGCAAGTCAATACCGATAAACAAAATCTATGTGTAGCTGATAATTGAACAATGAGTAATTCCGTAGGAAATACGTATCTTTCAAGGATGATCGAAACTATAGTGATTCATAGATTATATTACTGAATTTATATACTAAGAAACATAATATAGCTCCTTAAAAAAATAAGGGGTCCATTCGCTCCTTTGTCCACCATACAAATAAGCCTTACTCATACTCGAAGAGTCAACTGATGTAGTTAGGGGTGTGCCGAAGTACTAATTCTACGGACCGAGGCACTCTTCAATAAGGACGTCTAAGAAGTAAATACGGAATATGTATGTATAATATTCATATTCGATTTATGGAACATTTTTAACAAAACATCCGACCTTTTACTAGTATAGCATTCTAATTTAGAGCCTTATTCATGTGCATTATTCATATGTTTTAACAACTATATAACTGTACTAGTTGTATTGTGCAGTCATCTTTTAAAGGTTATGTTACTAGATGGCTTCTTAAATATCAAAAGAGTTTCTTAAGTTAAGGATAGACTATTATTGCTATAAATTATAATACTTTGCAAAAAGATTGCATTTTTTGCATTTGAACTATGTTTTTCATTCCATGATAACTTCAATTAAATACATATTGACTTCGAGAAGGCTTTTGACAATTTGTCACATAAGTTTATCCTGGAGCTGCTTTACAAATACGACTTTCCGGACGGTTTTGTAGATATGATCACAGCTATATTACGAAACTCCTTCTCTAATTGGATCTCCCTGGTAGACATGAGGCGATTTACATCCATAAGGGAGTGAGACATGGTGATTCCCTGTCGCCATCCCTCTTCATATTTTGGGTGAATTGGAGAAGTTAGCTAAGTATAATATATAAGGGCGATAGATATTGGCAGAACTATTTTCAAAAGCATCATGTATGCATATGAGCTTACCATTATTGTTCCAGGTCGTCTACAACCCTGAACCTTTCCATTTGAAGAGCTCTGCAAGTCCTGAAAGAGTTTTAACTTTCGTCTTATCAAAAAAAAAAAGTGCTGAAAAATTGCGAGGAGATATTGAGGATGCATCACGAAAGCTTTGCATTCGTAAAGATGGCTAATATTCTTAAAATTATGGTAGATAACTCTGAAAAAAACAATTAATAAAATGTTACAGAGATTCTACAAAAAGCCGTCTTATTTTATAAAAGAATTCCACTATCCCGTTACAATATGTAAATGTTACATTGCCTGGAACTTTTACATATTCCCCAAAGAATTTCACTTGCTCAGATACCTCCCTTTCCCAGAGAGCCTCTGTAAAGAGATTTACAAACTAAGGACAAGTCTTGTTTTGTGTACTTCCAACAACAGAATGAACTCTAGCATTTCTCATTGGGGCTTAGGGTTTTAGACTTTGTAGAAAACTTTTAACTTCTCACGGCTACAGAGCTTTACTGAGAACGAAGACATTGGGATTCAAAAATACCTTCAATCAAAATACTGGCTGCGAGTTCCGGGAAAAAATCTTCATGGGCCCACTTGAACTTCTTCAAGCTCTTAAGTCGAGTGGTTCTCATTGAAAGAGGATGGCCGAGTCCTGGAGGCCATATCTGAAAAAGGTTCTCTCTCTACTTCGTGGAGACCAGCCTCTAAACCACAATGGGATTTTGGAAAGCTCCTCAGATTTCTTCAACGAAGGTCATCATACGTCTGTTGGGGAATTCTTTCAAAGATAAGTTAATATTAATAATTATATTTTAAGTCTTCGACTACAGAAAACGCCGCACTCTTACCTAAGTAGAGAGCGTTCAATATGGACCTCCTACACTCTTCTATATCGCCCATACGAAGCTTGACAATCAATCGATCCGGAGGTCATTGTCTTGTTGCGAACGGCCATTTGACATTGTTCAAAGGAGATTGAGCGATCTAAATGAAGAACCCAATTGTATACCTTTAAGTCATATTATAATAATGAGAAACCGATTAACAGACTCTCACCAAAAGTGGTATCGATACCGATTTGCCACATTTTCATTATTTATGAGTAAGTCACGGATGGATCCGAGTGAACGAAGTTGCTATTGGTGCGGAGAGACCAAGGAGACTTCATTCTATATCTTCTACTTTTGTCCAAGAGTTGCCAATTGCTATTAAAATGGTGGAGAAGATAATATTCGTAGCATACAAGATATGAATGTCGCCTTCTGACTGGTTTATTTAAACATCCTCATCCTATGTGGAAGTGTATGAGATTGAGCATTGATCTCTATGGTTCAGAGGATCCTTTATGCTTCGAAAGTAAACGGAGGGGGACTCCCTTTGGGTCTTCATCGTGTTGTCTCAGGAAATATAGAACTCTTACGCTCGGTATCCCACGTCAACCTTTTCAAGTAAAATACACAGACATCCTCGGCGATGTTCCAACTCCCAACGATGGTGCTGGGTTCGAGGGAGGAGTTGATGGAGCTTCACACCTCTTATTTTTGCCCTGAACACCTGTGTATTTATTTATCATTATTAGTACCTCATTTTTTTCATTCTTAAATCCTTTTTATATATACCTGTTTTCATGTTTTAATCCTTTGTAATAAATTACTATTAATTCTAATGTAAATTTTAATGAAAGGTATTAAAATAAAGTATTTTTTTTAAATAATAATAAAATGGCTTAATTCCAGGGTTTCAAACTATTCCAAATATAAAATACATTATCCATGATTCATATATACAGTGTGCAGAGTAACGACATAGATATTTTTTTTACTATCCCCTCCCATCCTTCTCCAAAAATAGAAAAATAGATGAGGTTCCTACTATCAACAGAATCAACGTGATGCTAAAAGGGCCTCACTATTGAGACAAAGTGTACCTGGAAAACATGAGGACAGTTGTGAAACACAGTCAAGATGCCCACGACAACTTTTCTTCCCATCCTCTTGCCTCCTCACTCACCCCAAATCAACCTCCCACTTGCATTTTTTCGAGACTGCCGGCTCACACTTGAGTTCCCCCCCGACTTCCTCCCGCCGTGTCATTGGCAAGGTGATCACAGTCAAGGTCTGTATAATAAGGTCTGGGCAATACAAAAACAAACATGTAGCAAAGTGATTACTCAGTGACGTCACCGGAGAATGAATATCTATCCATCTCTCTCTGTATATATATATATATTATTCGATTTTGTTCAAACTTTCACAAGATGATCCGAATACGTTAAATAAGAATCACCCTAATATATCTATCTATCTATATATATATATATATATAGAGAGAGAGAGAGAGAGAGAGAGAAAAAGAAAGATAATTATTCGTTCTCCTGTGACGTCACTGAGTAGTTACACTGCTACATGTGTGTTTTTGTATTGCCCAGACCTTATCATAAAGATCTTGTTCACACAATGCGGACCCCCTATATTAAAGGGAACGGGATCCGATTGCCTCGCCCAATTTGCAATAAAACACTTTGCGTCTCCATTCTCAACAGTCCTAATAAAAAAATGCCCTTCTCAGAAGAGTCGCCCAGCTGCTTGGCCTACTCAAACCATAATGGGACCTCCAGAGTGCCCCCCCCCCCTACACTACAAATAGGATATTTAATGCTTTTTTTTAACCAACGACAACAAAAAAAATCCTATCGTTCGTCGTTCGTTTAACAAAATCATAGTATAACTTGCAGGCTTGTACTTATTCAAAATATCTTCATGAATATGGCGCCAAAAAAAAAAAAATCATAGACCAATAGTGTTGTACTTTGTTAAATCCTTCTTGATGGGAAAAATTTTATTCTAAAAAAACATCGTCACTTTCAAATGACGAACAACAACTTTAATGAACGACAAACGACAATCTTTCGCGAACGTCAACAAGTCATATATATATATATATATATATATATATTCAGAGTAACAAATATATATTTAAAGTATTTTTAAGTAGTTCTTATATAAAGTAATCCAAATAAGATATTTACCCAAAGCAAATGTTTTATAAAAAAACATAAAATAATTAGTTACATGACTAATCGTACTAACTACATGCGGACAAAGAAACTGCAAAATGTCATCATTATTAATAATGAGGCTCGATGGGGGGTTATATCAGACAATGAGAATGGTTTGACGTGTTCAGGCAGTGATATTTTCGTTACCTTTTGTATATTAATTCATTGAAACAAATACATTTATTGATAATGTCAAGAACAATATGGAGCTTCTTAATTATAAAATCAATATTAACATGACGGAGATTGTGTCGTTTTTGTACACATGTTTGATTGCATATAAAGTAGATTAATTTTTACCTTCATGTACCTGGAAACGAGAAATACAATTTGTTGTGTATGTTGAATGTCATAGGTCATTACTTTAATACTATTTGATGTGACGTTAATGATAATGTCAAGAACAATATGGAGCTTCTTAATTATAAAATCAATATTAACATGACGGAGATTTTGTCGTTTTTGTACACATGTTTGATCGCATATAAAGTAGATTAATTTTTACCTTCATGTACCTGGAAACGAGAAATACAATTTGTTGTGTATGTTGAATGTCATAGGTCATTACTTTAATACTATTTGATGTGACGTTAAAGGGATAACAATAATGTAATTTTATTATGAATAAATTACTATAATATATATTTTATTTGATGTCATTAATCATAAGAAATTGATACATCTTGAAATTTTGTTAACATGAATTAATTTAGTTAGAACTTAAGATAAATAAACATCACAACATTTTTTTTTCTTGATTTACTTAATAGTTCACCTTAAGTCGTTTTGATATCAGCAATCGTGATTTCAGGGAACTCTCATCAGTTTCCTTGGTGCTAAACAAATACAAAAAACATATTTGAGAACAATATCTTACATCTAAAAGGAGAGTAATGATAAGAAATTATTTAATGGAATAAATATAATTACCAAAAGACAGCTATTTAATACTCATTTTAGAGTTTTTCTAGCTTTCAAAAAACTTTGTAGACTTTGACATGACTTTTTAATTAAATTTGTCCAATAAACTGATATTTTCTATGTAACAATTCTCATTATAATTCGAATCTGCTTTATCCTAGGTTACATAAACTAATTTTAACGCTAGAATGCTCAGTAGGAGTTGAGCTTTCTAACACTGAATTAATATCTTCTCTTGCTTCAGTGTTAAGTCAATCACCTGGCTTTGAAAAATAATAAAAATATATTTTATAAGGAAAAAATACCAAAATATGTCAAAAAATAATAAGAAGACGATGTAAAAGTATTATAAAAGCAGTATACCTAAATAAAATAAAAAATATATATATATATTTGTCAGTTTTTTTACATTACTATTGCATACATTTACATAATCATTTAAATTCATTATTAATCCCTCAAACCTCGGCTATACTCTTTATTAAAGATCCATTAAGAGTATTTATTTATTAGAAAACTTCATTTTCAACATTTAAAGCTGGTTTGCTACTAATAAGTTATCGTGCTCATCGTGCTTAAGCCCCAAGATAATAGATACTACAAGATGCGCAGAACGCAATGTTTAGATTCCTCTGATTAGAAAATAAAACTAAAACGTCACACATGACGTCACATTTGCGATTTGTTATGATTTATGACATAAAAATATATATATTCTCTTTCTGTTCTCTTATTATCTTTCTGTCTGTTTGATAGAAAGGACTACTACTTTTATGGACTAGTGAAAAATATAAATAATCAAACCTTTTCAAATGTTAATAAATTGGCTGAGTTTCGGCCTGAAAATTAAAAATCTAATGCAAATAACATATTATAAATCAATTTCATTTTTTTGCTGAAAATCATGTGGATGTAGTTACACAGAGTCATAAAAATCTTATTTTTATATGAAATTATATACGAGGTTGTGTAGCTTCTTCGATATCTGTCCACAATATTATTATTTATTATTGTAATTTTTTATATGGAGTAGGTATTAGATATACAGGCAAATCGTCTCAGTGATGACGTCACATTTTTTTAAATTGGAAATATCCCTCTTTATTTACATGAGTTCTGCCCCCCCCCCCCCTGGCTTAAACCTATAAGCTAATGCAAAAAAGATGTAAAACCTTTTCAACCTACATAAACAAAATAGTTGTCAAGTTATCAGTCATTTATTTTTTAATTAAATTAAAAGCCCGCAAGGTCTTTACGAATCAACTCTTAATAATCAAATATATATGATTAGAAAGGATTGAGGAGAGGAGATTTGTATATTACGGTAGACTATTAGATCCTTTAGTCTATGCACCTTACGTCTATAAGAGTCATGACCACAGACAACCAAACACGACTCAAGCTTGATTAAATAATTTATAGCCATAAACTATATATTTTTCTAAATTTTCTAGATTGGAAGCAGCTAGAGAATAAATATGATTGATATCAAGTAACTCAATCACATTCACCCTCTTAAAATAATAATCATGTTTCCTCTCACAAATGATTAAAATATGTTGCCATCTAGAAAAATAAATAATTAACATATTCGAAAAACCTTCCATGACTCCAGAGAAGGACAGTTAACTCTTTTGACGAGAATCAATTCGTATTAATTATTCATGTATGTAAATAAGTTGATAGATGGTAAGGATAAGTCTTCTCTTGTCCCAAAACTTATTCTCAGACCTGGAGCTTCATACTTTATATATTGTCAATACCATTAACACAACATACATATATATATACATAATAGAGGAAAATGGAGGAAAATATATTATATAGGTATAATGATAATGTCAAACATCATCATAGCATTATATATTACACATTCATACCAACAAAGTACTTGGATATTCTTAGGGTAAGAATGAAAAACTACTCAAAGGTCTCAAGAAGATAATAATAAAAATATGTGTAAAAGCGGTATGCCAGTCAAAACCAATATTTCTTAGTGATAATGTCAAAGGTTAGGTAATGGATTTTTCCATATGGATTCTGTTTTCGATAATATACCTACGATTATGAAATGTACGTTATAATAAACAGAATACAATAATGGTAGGAGAAGAATATAAAAATACACATATATAAAAGATATTTGATTGATTGAAAATCAACAAAACGAAATAAACCAAATAAATTTCAGAAATAAAACATCAAACAAAAAAGTTGTTATATTTTTGGAAATGTGTTTTGAATTGAAACGGTATTAAATTAACGAATACATATAATTAATAATATTATTTTGTATATATTTCAAATAACAAGTGTAGAAAGAGTTCGAACCATGAACTGGACCGGTCCATCACTCTGGGCCGTCTCATCAATAGGAGGGAATTTGTATATATTTTTTTGGCGGCATTATGAATCAGTAAAAATATAGTTATTTCAGTGTTAACACGTGCGTAGGTTTATTATACCTAAGAGTGCGACACAACAAGCAAAAACACGGCAAATTAATTAATTGTTTTAAATTTATTGACTCGACAAAAACTCATCACTATCTAAACACTTAATTAAGATTGAGTCATGTTTTAATGCTTCAATATTAAATTTGCTTATTATACCTGTCTTAAAGTGAATTAGTAGATATTATCTCAGTAATATATATTATTTATCTCTACCAAAAATTTAAATTTCTTTAAAAGAGAATATTGTTTTTGAAAAAGGTATTTTTTGGTCACAACTATATAAATCGATTCATTTGTTGACTTCTGGAGAAATTACGACGTAATAATCAGATATTAGTTAGGTCGGTGATCGAGATCCCCACCTGTTTTTTTTTATTTTTACCCTTATATATCAAAATAAATTAACGCAGTTTCACATTCTCGATATATCTTACGAAAATAAAACTGCGCGAAAAATAGAAAAATTACCTTTTGGCTGGAGATGAACATCTTTTATTTAATAAAATATAATATTTTAGAGTGCATCATGTTTTATCCGTTTTCTTAAATGATTTCTGAAGAATCATAGCATTTTTTGGCTCTATTGAATATTTTAATAGCTCCCAATGCGCAATTCAAGTACAAGGAATTATGAAGCATGATATCTATGTTTTTATAGATCAACATGAGTAAAACACTAATTTTTGTTGTTGTAATATCAAAAGAAAAAAGCTTTCGAGTTTGCTCTCTCTAGTATCCGGAGCATGGTTGCAGAAAAACTGTCGACGGCTCAACCGCTGGATCAAAGTGCCTTAAGGGCTATTCAAATGTCATCTTCGGCCCGATACTCGGCTCTCACCATCAGGATCCCAGATCTCTCAGGGACGGCTCGGAGCTACGCTGGAAACACTCTACGCTTCTACTCAAACGGCTCAAAGGTGAGCTTACGGTTTCTGAGACGCCTATTAAGACTTTATAAAGGTTTCCACAGAGTCAAATAAAAAAACTTCATGGATTTTTAATTTAAAATCTATTTTATTAACTTTTATACGTTATACATAATTAGTTTTTATTCTTTTTGTAGTATTTTAATTTTAAATATTTTTTCTCAGATATTATTTTTACGTCATAGATATAGTTTTATAGTTGTAGCTGCTTTTGATTGATTGTATATTTTATATGCGATTTCGATTTGTTTTGACTTTAGTTAGGGTTTTAATTTTAACCTATAATGTTTAATTATATATACATATTTTTATACAATAACACTAATCAAATAAAGTTATATAAAGCTTTTATTAAACATGACAGGGACTTTTCAAATATATATTTGTACAATTTTAAAATTTCCTTTTCTAATAATTAACCATGCAAATATTTCAAATGTAAAATAGTAATAATGCAACTATTTATATGTATATTTGGTTAGTTACTTTATTTTTAAATTTCATCTTTTCCTTTAATCACTTATTTTTGTATATATCTTATGAATAGCAAATCATTTTCAAGGTTACAAATATTACATTGATTTTGAAGTATATTGGGGTATCAATCACTTAAATATGTATCACACACTCCATAGTGGGCATATTACTTTATTTGCAATATTGCGACGTCCATTAACCAATGTTCATTAACTAACACCAACAACTACCGGACCCGAGATATGTAGATGAACAACAAGCTCCTACAATATAAGAAAATATAATTTTTTTATATACAACATTTTATATCAAATATCAAACATGAATTTCAATGGTAAATAATCGCTAAAAAATATAAATAAAATGACAATAAAAAATTGTTATAATTATCAAATAAATTAAGAATGGTATCGATTCTTACAACCAATTTCTTGAATAATATAGTTAGGTTCTAAAAAGCATCTAATTTAATATATATATATATATCTTCAAACAGTATCACTATTAATATCCACGTTATCTAAGCTGATAAGAACACTAACACAGTCAAAGCTATAGATAAGAAGGGCCAATTATAAGGAAGATGACTCATTTTGATAAAAATCCCCTTTTGTGAGTGAGTGTATAAGGTAAAGAAAATTTACAAGTATTCAGCTATAAACATGGATCAAGAAGGAGGCATCGAGGATTGCTTTACCTTTTCAGGATTTCTCAAAATATTGTCGTCTGCATGCGTGTTTGTCTGCCTCATGTTGCATCGAATCGGGAATCGGGGCAAGCAAGTAAGACTAATATTACTATCAAATAAAAACTATAATGATGCTTTTCTAACCTTCAAATTATTTGTGCAAAAAAGCATGATTTATTTAAAAAACTAAAATATGTAAGCAAATGAATTATTTTATTCAAATAAGGATATAACGTAGTTAATGTGCTGAGTATCCTAGTTAAAGATTAGAGCTTTAAGGAACAGTTTATAGATTTTGATACAAAAATTCACGTTATGTTTCGCAAAATAATGGAGTTATAATTCGAGTCGGGAGTCTCATTTTCTGTGGTGGTTTATTTATTTAGTAAAGCCATGGCTTATTGATGGTAACACACTAAATTGTTAAGTGTTTGAAAGTAGTTGTGTCAATTTATATATCCAAATATTTAGTTTATTTCCGATCAACATTAGGCAAACCAAGGCCTGTATTATACAAAACAAACATGTAGCAGTGTGACTACTCAATGACGTCACTGGAGAACGATTATATCTATATATATATATCGATCTATAAATATATCTTTATATATATATGTGTGTGTATGTGTTTGTGCATATAAATATATATATATATATATATTTCGTTCTCCAGTGACGTCATTGAGTAGTACTACTGCTATAATTACATGTTTGTTTTTGTAATACCCAGACCTTATTATACAGACCTTGAGGCAAAATATCTATTAATGTGCTCAACGTTAAAATCAAATGAAGTAAATGAGAGTCGGTTAATCGTCCTTTATCATGCTACAAAAGTCATACGATCATAATCATTTTCATTTATAACTTCATATTGCATCAAGACACCAAGACCAAGATTACTGATCAATGGTTGGTCTGTTGTGATAAGGTTATTTTCCTGTAGCCTCTTCTTTTTGTCAGTAGTATTTAAACATTCGTCTTGAGGAGTCAAATAAAAATTGTACAAAAGTGAAGTGTTGCTTAATATGATACCAAATACTATATTTATAAATATTTGTATATATATAATATTTGTATATATATATTAATATTTGTATAAATATATACATATACCTATATATCAGCACATGTTTCAAATCGACCAAATATAGGTCTCTTTTTCACATATTTACATATATATAGGACTGAAAAAATCAAATAAATCTTTCAAATTGCATTTGAAACGAACGTAAACATTTTGAAAGTGATGTAAATTGATTTTATACTGTCCAGCCTACTAATCAAATAGGTTTGTTGCTTTGAATAATTAGTACACATATATAAAGTAAAAACATTTATCAAGTCAAATTTGAAGCCTCAAATCGACCTGCTTGTATAAGATTACGTTGCAAATCTATTTAAATAGGAAAATACAATATTGTATGTTCAAAATATTTGCATCTCTTTGACAAGAAACGTATACTGTATTTTTTTCCTATTTGGTTCGATAGAACTGCATCCGACAGGATATAAATAAGCATTATAGCATTAAAATGAGTCACTCGAACCTAGGATCTTATCAATGAGGTAGACCAAAAATGACCATCCCCTCTCGGGAGTATTCGAACCACCGCCCCCAACATTGAGAGTTGAACACGCCTTAGCACGCACGGCTATCGAGCTCCCTTCGCACGGCTATTGAGCTCCCTTTAAAAATATACAATATCGTATGTTTAAAATATTTGCATCTCTTTGTAAAGAAACGTATACTGTATTTTTTATAAAGGCTCTAAAATGAGCTTTCTCACCGAACACTTTTTTAAAATTAAAGTGTTAATCAAATTAGGATTAACAATATAATATTTTTCTAATAGAAAATTATGTACTAATTTGTCATACTCTACGAAATAAGTATAAAATTATTTTATTCATAATTATAGAATAGATTAACTTTTTATCCATATAGTATTTTTTTTTGCACATAATAAAAAAACTATTTTTCAACTCTTTCAGTCATCTACATATTGTCACACATATTAGTTACAAACTTTTAAATCATAGTTCGGGCCGATATAGGGACATAGAATAGTTTATACAATTATGATAAATTAATAAAATAAAACAAATGAAAAACAAATGTCTATAAAAATTAAATAACTAAGAATCAGTTGAAAAGAGATGGATTATTCACTAAATCAATCTTATTATTAACGAAATTTTTAAAAGGCATTAAAAGCTTATGTAGTGATAAAATTTATTTTCTCCTGAAAAGGCCCGATGTATAAAAAGTCGTTTCGTCTTAAAATAATACAAAATTGGAGTAAGATATTAATGCAATTTTGTCATAAACGAAATTAGTGTCTTTACATTGTTGTTTCTTTTTGTAGCATACAAAAAAGCAAATCCTTTCTTCCAGTGCTTTCCCATGAATATAGCTAGTGTCAAGGAAGTATTAAAGACAATTTATTATATTTTACTAATTGAATATAATATGATAGACAATTATAACAGGGTTAAATTATTTTTGTACTGTATTTTAATAATACACAGTTGAAACTATACTACACATTTTTATTAATATTAGAAGAGAAACGACGACCATACTTGTTCCTTTCAGAAAACATTTGTTTGTGACAGATTTTCATTATATGTATATTTCCTCGTATCACATAAAATAGTATAATTGAATTGTACAGTGCCAAAAAAAAAAATTCTCGTGAATTTGAAGTTATGGTGAAAAAATGATTAATTAACCCTTTGTCTGATATTGGAGATAATATATTGATTATACCAAGTTGTTCTCCATCCGTTCAATAGAACAACTTCATATAGTACCCAAATAGACTTTCAAATTCTTATTAAAACCATTTAGTATATTTGAGAAATAAACAAGTAATTTTAAGTATAGGCATTATAAATTGTAATTATTTTTTAATTATGATTGAATGTATGTAGGTATCTTACATAACCATTTTAATTTCACTCAAGTTGCATTAGGAATAGACGAAAATATTATTTCATTGAATGAGAAAAGAAGTAATGAATATCTAATTCGCGTGCCAAAAAATATTAAATTTCATACAATATTTAGATGGTTTCAGAATTAGAGCAATTTTTTTTGTCTAATGATGTCATAAAAAGTATTAAATCCCAAATTCAAATGAAACATTGTGGCTTTTTGAACTCGATAGTATAGTCTAGTAAATAAATGTTATTGAAAAATAAAAATTAAAATATTTATTTATGTATCTTCGCAACTGCCCTGAATAGGAAAATTTTACATATTATAATTTTTTTCAGCTTACTGAATAAAATGTTTTTAATCGGGCAAAAATCCATTTAGTATTTTCTATGAGTTCATTCATTTTCTTCACTGCATTACAATTCAAGAGAAAATATTTGCTTACTTTTCTCAAACTCATATTTATAGCTTCCATCAACAAAAGACGTGACTTATGAAAATAAATAATTAAGAAAAATGAATTTGTAAATGCTTGTATATTATTTTTGTCTATTCATGATAAATGTAGATCAGCAGATGGCAGCACGCGTAGGTAACACAAGAGAAGATATCTTATTATATTAACCTCACTAAAAACCAGTTCGAGTACCTACTTTTAAAAATGTATTTATTGCTTTGATAAAAATTATAATAATATATCAATATAGTAGTATGGCCGATATGAAGGCCGATATGGAGGGAATGACCAAGCCATAAATGTTCCTATAATATAGAGGGTTACAAAAAATAACGACAACGCCATTTAAGTGTATAACTGGCCCTTCAATACCTTCTTCGTTGTCATTGGGTGTATTTCTCTTCAGCAAAGTCGCAAAGCTGTAAGTAAAGTATCTACTAAGAAATATCTTAAGAGGCTTGTCCGGTGGCATTTCTACTAGTTGGAACTTTCACCTAGTACATATCGGATCCAGACACCTCTTTAGGAACCCCTTTTTGAGCTCCGAGGAAAAGGAAGATGTGCCTCTGCAAAAATACAAACAATACCTCGAGTCACTTATCTGCAGATTGCATGATCGTGGCTCCACTGGTAGAGCTGATACAGAGTCGAATCAACAAAGCGTTCGATGTCAAGCTTTTTCTTGAGCTAATTACATTATTATCTCTACTCGTAAACGTCCCAACCATTGAAAAATTGAGGAAATAATATGCTGCATCCAGCGGATTATTTATGCAGTGAGAACTTACTCCTCAAAACTCCCATGTGGAAATAAGAAATTTTAGACAAAAAGCTTTCCCTATTAAAGAAGCTCAATAACGACGGAGGCCCGAAGATCTGGATCTGACAGGATAAGCGAGAATCGACTATGAAAGGAGAACTGAATATCTATTTTTACACAAGACTTAAAGTTGTGTTTTTTTAATACTAATATTAAATGTTTAGATTAAGTTCGTTTGTTTTCTTGTTTTTATAATCGTTTTGAATTTAGAAAAACATGTATTTTTACCCATAAAAAAATAAACTGATTTTTTCAATTGAAGAAAACTCGAATACAAATCTCATAAATTGTTCATAGTACAATTTGAACACTATATACTATGAACAATTTATGAGATTTGTATTCCAGTTTTTTTTATTTCTTTATTTATATTGTTCCCCTTAACTGTTCACAGTAAAAATACCCAATCCCATACTTTCATAAAAGTACAAATTATATTGAAAATTCTGAAAAATAAAGATCCTTTTCGAAAGATAATGTTTTCGAAGGTTTTGGTATTGAATGACTAATTGAGGTTAGTTAAGAGAATAGTTCTCTTTAATTATACATTTGTTTTTGGGAAAAGTTTCTAGTAATATTATTTTTCTAAAATTAGAGTCGCAATTCCTGACAAACAAATAAAGCTACCTAATGAAAGATATTAGTGATGATTAGTACAATATCTCATTGTTAATCAAAGGTGTGACATATTCATTGTTTTTCCTTAAAATGACGATAGTCTGTTAATCATTAGGTTGAAGATTTAATATTTGCCGACTTTCGGGAGCTTAAACAATATAATGCGTTATTTAATGAGAGTGAAATATTTTGTTTTACAGAAGGCTATTTACTCACAATAATATAACATTTGCTTATAAAAACATATATCACAGAACATCAATGTATTATTTGGTCACTACTGGCTGATACCGGATTAAGTTCCGGTGAGGTGGTATTATTTAAGAGCTAAACAATAAATACATAATGAAATGTTCGATTTGTAATAAGGTTCTCAATAACTCATCTTTAGCAGGGTTAACCTTTTTTTCTAGAATTCAATAAAGGTATTGACGAAATGTTAAGACTCTTAAACTTTAAAATATTGTTTTATATCGACTTTTAATAAGTGTTTTTCCTTTATTTATTGAAATAATACGTAATAAAAATAAATCAATATTGAAGCTCTACTTTTCATTTTAGTTGGATGAACTCAACTTTTTATACGAAGGCTATGAAATTTAATTTGATTACTTTTATTATGAGGTAATAATGTTTAGACAAATAAACCAAGGAATTATTACTTATTGAAACGTGCTTGTATTTACATTTTTATCAGATTAATAATAGGTCTCTCATATCTTAATGTACCCATAATATTCGTTTTATAACAATAAAGATAAATATTAAATGCTGAAATAAAAGAAAATTTATTTATTAGCCCTATTTTCTATGTTACAGATATTTTTTGAGCCATGATCTTATCCTGAACTACGATGACGTCATATTCAAAGAGGCAGATGCGGAGATCCTAGGTAATATATTCATTCGAGAATGTAGTCCTTTTCTACGGTCTTTAAGAGTATATAGAATATACTTCTAAGATAAAACCACATATATATATATATATATATATATATATATCTTTATTTTTAAACTATCTGAAAAAACTATATCTTGGGTATTTTTGGTATGCACTGGTTACCCATTATATAGTATTTTATTGCCGCTTTAGAAAACTTTTATTTGTTTTATTTTTCACACCGAAAAATATAAATGATTCCTTGAATTATCTAAAAAAATTGGCGTTATTTTTATTTATTAAAAAAATACTATGGATAAAATTCTATAATCATATATTAATTTCTTCAAAAGTTGTAAAGTTTTGAAATTTTGGGTGTTTTGAGCAACCTTAAAAAATGTACTTCTCCTAATGTTTAATCTTAAACTTATATTTACACAAATAATTATTTACCTATACATCAATGTAATTTTGAAATATTCCAATCGTTAAGTCGTTTGGAAATAAGGAACTCATGATGGATACATTGTCGAAATGATTGATCAGAGGACGAACCTTCCCAGCTTTATCAGTTGCTTGTCATCTTTGTTAGGAGGTACTTTGAAAGTTTCGAAGCTGTGAAGGTATCTTCGGATTTCAAAAATGTCTGTCTCTGACCATAGTATTTACAATTTTCTTCAGATGCAAATATTTATATTTTCTCCAGTTATGTTTTCGTAGTTCATGTCGTACGGTAATAAACATTTAAAAACGTTGTGCTAATGAAGGCTTTTACTTCTTCCAATGAACTTGTGAAAATGTGTCTTGTATATTATCATTAAGAAATAATTTTATCAATCATAACAACGAGTATATGTTTTTAATGCAACTTTTTAAAATATCAATGTACCGAAGCCAATGAGCGCCTTGTTTAAACTTTTATGTTTATACGGACAATAAAATGCTTTATTTAAAAAACTAGATCAGGTTAGAAGCTGCTCGTTATGTTTCCGATAATGTTTTAAATTTTTTGAGCTCATGGGTGGAATTACTATTATGCAGTCAGATTTTGTGCCGTCAAACAGTACTGTTTGGCAGTTTTCCTTAGGTCAAACACTTCACCACGACATTCACTTGCATTATACCCCTTTGAAATGACTACAGAGTTCTTGGCGTTGCCGTTGATTAACTTGTATGCTGTGACTGTAGACTGTCTAACCACAGGTTCATTTAGTGAAGGTAAATAAGTCTTGCTGAGAATATCATATTGCGTTCGGAAATATTTTGTTCTGCCAAAGCGTGTTTCCAGTATTATGATGTTAGATTTTGTACCAGACACGTGCACAGATAAAAGCTAGGTGGTGCTAGAGCACCTGCCCTTTTGCCCTCTGGAGAAATGTGCCCTTTTTTGACTGATGTGTTTTTTATTGTTTGTTTTGTGGCACATGGACATCATGACATAGCTCAATTTTGTATAATTTTATATATAAATGTATTTATTATGACCCAAAAATTTGTCTACATCGTGTCTTTCTGACTCTCAGTTCCTTCTGCAGTAGACACAGCACCCATCCCCCGCCTCCCTCTCCCAGAGCCCACAGCACAGCTGAAAGCAATTAGTGTGTGTGTATGAGTGAGAAGGAGAGAAAGCCAGTGACGTGCAGTCAGGTGAGGCAGGGTAGGCAGTGCCTACCCTAGACCAATCGAAAAAATAACATTTAAAAAAAATAATTCTGATTGCCAATTTTTCCTATATTTGAAATATGTAAAGGGAAATGTGTTGTGTTAATCATTATGGAAAACCTATATTTTAGTCATATTAATGCTAAGAGAGTAATGTATGAATGAAAAATGTTTATTATGCAAAGGTAAGGGGAGTTTTAAATGTTATTTAATAGATGAATCTGAGATGCCATGACATGTCTAGCTACACTTGATGAACCATTCCAGACCAAGAAACCGACCCGTTAAACCCACTCCAAACAGCCAAACCCAATTTTTTTCGTCCGCACTGCGCGCGAACGAACTATTGCGGGCGCGCTTCGCGCCCGATTAAAATGCCCTTTTTAAAATCTGAGCACCACTAACTCTGAATGGCTGTGCACGCCCCTGTTTTGTACCACGAGTCATCATCCAGTTATACCCTTATAGGATGATGATGACCTTATTGGTATCTTTGACGACTTAAAAATATACTCAGACATGAGACGGTTTTTGGTTCAGGGGAAATATAATATAAATCTTATAAATAATAATAAATTTTTCCAGGCCAAGGAACAACCATGGCATACACCCTTATCACACCACTTCTCCTACTGGCCTACGTCGTCGAGGGAAGGAGATCAGTTCAGTCCACTTCCCTGGATGCTCTTCTAACTTTTGTGGGAGGTGCCCTTCTTATTGCATCAGGAGGTAAGGCAAGCCTAATGACTTTATAGAGAAAATCAAGGCATAAAGAAACAATAAACAAGATTGTTATAAATTTTATATATATATATATATATATATATATATATATATATATATATATATATATATATATATATATACTGAAATCCCATCACCTGAAACTTATCCGGTATGAGATAATATTTTTCTTACTGAGGAGCCTCATATATGTTACAAATCAAATATTTATTTGAACTTATTTCCTTAGCTTTGGATTTTGCAGTAAGCTGATTTTTTCCTTTATTTTATAACCAGAGTCGTAAATGAGATGGTGAGATGTCTTTCTAACTGAGAAGACAAGGAAACCTTTACAATTTGTTAATTCTTAATATTCGTAAAAGCTTTTTGACCATTGTCCATAGCCATAGTAATAATAAGAATAATGTATATGCCTTATTCAATCAACGTAGGTTTAATAACAAGGTATCTCCCTCCTACAAAGGAATATGCCTGACACTTTTGATGGATCTCAGGCAAGGACTACTTTAATCAGGACAGGACACTGCGCTCACATGGGTCCTATTTACCGGGTTTTTTAAATATATCTTTATCGTATTTATATTAAAAAATACTATAAAGATATATTCTAAAAACCGGTAAATAGGACCCATGAGAGCGCAGTGTCCTGTCCTGATTAAAGTAGTCCTTGAGCTCAGGGTTAGTTGTTGCAACACAGAATAACACAAAAAAATTGTTACATTGTGACTTATTGGCATACAGGCAAAAATTAACTCAAAGGGGGGAATTTTTCTATATAAAATATATAAGCAAAATTTGGTGTATTCATGAATACAAATAAAGGAGCAACGAATTTGCTTTTCCTAATATATGTACGAGGATTGACGACAATTCATAGTATCGGTAAGTTGTTATATTTACATAAAGAGAAAAAATATATCAATATAAATTGAATTGAATTTATAGGACCATACAACATTTAAATTGATAAAAAAATCTAAAGTCATTTTTCGAATATATTTAATATTTTATTCGTATAAATATACATGTCTTCAAAATACCTACAGGCTTCACATTTATATATGATAAAGATCTTATTATGTATCATGAAAAGTACCATAAATGATATAAAAGTCTTGTAAAGTTATTACTTATTACCTCCGCCGAAGGAGGTATTGTTTCACTGGCGTTTGTTGGTTTGTTGGTTTGTTAGTTTGTTGGTTTGTTGGTTTGTTAGTTTGTTGGTTTGTCACAGGATAACTCAAAAAGTACTGAACGGATTTGGATGAAATTTTGAGTTGAGGAAGTGCCAAAAGGAAGAAGTGATTAAATTTTGGCATCTCTGAGTGCAGAATTAAGGCGCCAAATGAGCTAAATACTACTAATTTTTCAGTTAGCCTACTCTCCAATAGATGTCTCTGTGCTGTGAAATTGGGTGCCGGGAGCGTCTTCCTCTCGGAATTTCCGTCTAGGGGAACCCTCCCCCGTCTCTCTACGCCTCCCCATTCGTGAAAAATCCGCCTCGGAAGGCTCATGACGGCGGAGGTTTGCACTCTCTGAGTGTATATATGCCTCAAGTAATGGATGTATGTTTAAAGTTTCTAGTATTTATTCTCATAGTTTATGCTTTTTTCTTTAAGTACTTTAGCTAAAAAATAAGATATATAAGTATATATATATATATATATCTTTTTGTTTTAAGTGTTGGAGCTCTTAAGATGAAAACGATGGAATGCATAGTTGAAAGCGTAGATTTTGGATTGTAAAGTGATCCCTCAGGGCTTATAGTGATATGATAATATGCCTGAGGATTTTGTCATTGTAATATTGTTACAAAACATATATTCCAATAGTATGCAATAAAATATTTAAGAGCACGATTAGGCTTCTTCGTAGGACTATTAATTATATTTCAGTTTGAACAGTTGAAAAAATTTAATGTAAGCAAGATTCTTAATATTTTATCATATTGGATGAAGAAACTTAAGAATGTTTCTTTGCATAAAATACTTTTGAGCACATGATTCGACTTTCTCTATTGGTTTAATTTCTGGCCATAACTTTTTTTTTGTAGCAAAATATATCTGTATTTATTATTGTTAATCACCAAAGCTTTTTATGGATGAACATAACGAAGAACCTTCATGTTATAAAATAGTTATCTTAAAAGTTAAATAGGGGCTTAATACCATATTCTTATGAAGTTCATAAATTGATATTCGATATTCGAAGTACATAGATGGCGTAATATTCGAATAATTAGAAAAAGTACAAAATTTAGATATCTTAATTTTTCATTTTAGTTCATTTAAAATAATAAATATTCATCTTCAAGTTCAAAATTGTGGATCCTTTAATGGAATAACTTGTCTAAATGACTTTTCGTAAGATGTTTTAGATGATCTATTTATTAGTTGAGAGTCAAAAACAATATATGTAGTAACAATACAAGGAATAATCCTAATTCATTATTGAAGTTAATCGTTGACCAAAACCTATCACTGCATATGCCTAAACTGTTTTTAGCATCTAGAAAAAAGACCCATCTCACTGTAAAAAAAATATGGCATTAGGCGATAATGACCTAACTGGAGCCCATTGTTTTTATTAATAAAATGTCATTATACATGCAATAACGTTAATTTTGAATGATAAAATAATCGAAGGACGACAACCTTTGTCTTCCGATATCTCCCTTGAGTTGCTTTACCGTGTACAATCGTAGATGAGGGGTATGGTTTTTCCTCGCCTTTGTTACAAAGCAGATAGGCTGAACCCTTAAAAATATTTTACGCTAAGGACTCCGTGATATATTTTTTGTTTGTTTGGGGGAAACCATTGGTATTCTTACTGGGATTCCTTTCTGAGAACATACTTTGCTTGGCTCTGAGATTCTCAGGACACCATCTTTTACTTATCACATCAGCATATTAATTCCCTCAGAACTATAGTTGCGTCCTCTAGCACACCTTTACCTTAAAAAAAAACATATTTAAGGTCGATAATTTGTATACCTGGTCCCATGTCATAGCTATTGATGTTTCGACATACTGTCAGAAAGGATCAATTAATTCAATCTTCTAATCTTATTTTGGTTTAATTATTACATACATATATTTGTAATAGCTTCAACATCCTCCTAGTAATCTGTATTTGTTTCAAATATCAGTCAACGTGACTATCATTTAGTAGAAAAAATAAGTAATAAGCTGTTACGTTTTTTTAATCAAAAGCAATAAAATAGATTTATAATACTAAAATAAAGAATGGCTTTGTCATATGACAAATATTTTTGATGTAGGGAATGCTTTGATTTCCAAAGATATCTAGTTTAAACACAAGATATATCTTGGGACTAATTATAACTTTTGACATGCTGTATCTATATAATAATTCACCAATCTCTGTCCGTCTCTATGTCCGCACGCTATCTCCTCCCACATATATGGTCAAATTTGAACTTTGAAGATACTTATGGAACCCTTGGGTCAAGGCGGACCTAATAAAACTATTTGCAAAGTGATGGGACCAGAAATGAATCAGAAAAATCACCTTTTCTGATTTTACTACTTAAATAAAAATAATCAAACTTATCAATTATTGTGCACAAGTGAAAGCATTTCATTATTTCTTCTGTTTACTAAGACTATTGTATTCCACATATATTCAAAGGATGTTCGTTCTTTGAGTACTTTATATCAAATATATTCTCAATTATCAAAGGATTTTACCTTAGTGCATAGATATCATCCTGTATACATGGTTTAAAACTTTTATTTGAATCAGTTTTTATTTGTAGTATGATTTATTAAGCAAAAATATATATATTATTTGTTCCAGTTAAAATTAAAAAATACATTGTTCATAAATCACTCAATAATTTATAAAATAAAAGTCCGCTAAAGAATGAATCAATGACTCATTTTTGGTTCTAAATAATCAGTGGTATAAATATATACATATATATATATATACATCTGTTTATAACAGGTTTTTTTTTTTTGGGGGGGGGGACGGTTTGTTGACGAAGCTAAACAAATTGTAAATCGTATTTACAATTTGTTCAAAATCTCCGTATTTAGTTCCTCAAAAGATATCCAGATTGAAGTTGGGTTTGATCAAATATATTTTAATTTGCCATGTCTAAAAGAAACTATAGTTATATTGAAATTAGTTTTGATTAATTTCCGGATCTTTTATAGCTCTTTGAAATGTTTTTCAAAGTGCCAATATAATTTATGAACTGAACAAACGGTATCCGTGTCTACTTCAGAGCTATAAAATATATATTGTTGTAGAGATTTGGTGAAGAAGTGACAAATATAGAGTTAACTCTTAATACAAAACATATGTTTATTGGGGGAAATATAGACAATTACACTTTCATTTTTATTATGGTAAACTTTCAAAAAATCTTGTAAAGATAGAAAATACTTTCAAAAATTAAAACATTTTTATTATTATGGTAAATTTCCCAAAAAATCTTCGAAAGATAGAAAATACTTTCAAATATTATTTTTTTAATCCTAACATTTAAAGAAACTTCCTAATTCCTCAAATTTACAAGACATTGATGGTCAAAGAAAATCCATCACAGATCTTGCAAATCTACAAAACAATCCCCTCAACTCTATGATCAAAAAACAATATTTATATAGTTTACTTTTGAGGAATAAAATTATCGAGTCATTAAGTGAATTGGATCTGATATAAAAATTATTAGTATATTTACCTACTCTTTCTTTGTACTTTCAGGCATTTCTTGCTTTAATTGGAACAGCAACTCCAACATGAACAACATGCAAGTCGGTCGTAGGGACTATGAGGCTGCCGGATCTCTGGCTGTGATGACAACGCTCACGGGATACTTTACTTGGTTGACTTCTTCAATGTGGTTTACCAGAGGGCACGCTTCGAGAGTGAATACTAAACGTTATTATCCCATTAAGGTTAAAAACTTGTTTTATGAATATTGTATGATATATTTTCGTTAAAAATAAATATTGCTGTTGAGCGAAGCCTTAATACGTGAAACCGACTAACAGTTTTCCAGGAAAGATATTGATTTTTAAAAAAAATATTTAAGCAATAGTTTAAATTTAGAGATATAATATAATCAATGAGTTCATTTGATATTAAAAACTCATATCAAAGTTGGGGTTATAAATTCCCAATTCATCTGCGATGTCATGGACATGGGCCGGAGATTTGATTAGTTTATTCCTTCACATTCTCTCGAATACCTCAAACTCATCAAATCGACAATAAGACGACATCAACGTTTATATTGAATAATAAATAATTTTTGATAAGTCATTTTATATTATGGTTTATCTTTAGACAGTAATTTTACTGAAGTAAAGAAATTGTCAGTTGTTACGTTGTGGCCAACTACTAGAAAAGATTCCACCAGTTTGAGGAAACAATGTTTGGTCAAAGGGTCGATGAGTATCCTTCCCATGATAAGGAAATCCATTCAAACATATATTGACTTAACATCAGCTGTCAATTTTCCAGAATTCGATTCCAAACTTATATGCTTCGCAATATACTGCGTGAATTAATATTGAGCTTTTGTAGGGATAGTAATATCTTCATGAGGCTTATAGTGAGACTAACATAGTTCTCAATGAATGATTCCAAATGTAAGATACAAATTTATCCGTTTGAAGTCTATCAGATCTTGTTGAACGAATGTAAAATCTGATGAAACTAATCAATTTCTCATAACGTCTTCGTGATAGGGTATGTCTGAAAAAAGGAGAGCCCCACGCTTTAGACCATGTTTCATCCTCTTTGGCAAAAGTCCTCTGGTATTCATAACTCAGAGGAGGTTATAAATTTTCTCATTACTGGTGTACCCAGTATCATCACAGAGTTTGTTCGTAGCTTCTGCTTCGATGCATTTGACGTTTCCAGGTGCACTCTATGATGTGTTGGAACTTGTTTCAACTTGTCGTAACAGTCTCGGTTTCCTTCCCTTGAGTATTAACGTCAGTATAGACACTTTGACAATTGGAGGTCAAAATGACCCTCCGGCCTGCCGAGGATGTACACCCTATATCTTGGAAACTAATTAAGATAGCAGTCTGTTTTTTTCTGTGTACATTCTCATATAAAAATAAATAAAAGTCGTGAAATTTTAGGACTACCTGGAAAAACACAAAAAAATATTAAAATTGAAAAGTTAGAATGGGGGTCAGATAGACCCCCTGGCCGTTCTAGTGTTAACTATTTATTAGATGCCCGAAATATCGTTGCATGATACATTTCTCCTGGCATAGTACATGCTGTGTTTTTGTATTAAAAAAATAATTGTGTCTAACATAAAAGTCTATAAAACCACTTAGGCTGATAAAAACTAAAAGCCTCCAATAAAAGATCGCATATGGATTTAAACAAAGTACAATATATGTACAGTCCTATAAAAATTGGTCACTGGACTCATTCTGCGTGCGGCAAAATGAAGATTTACTTTGATCTTCTGGAAAAAAATTGTACCGTATTTCGAGTGTACCAGAGAGAACACGGTATTTGAACCATTTATCTGATGACAACAACATGCCACATTATAGCTTGGGCCACTGGTATATTTATAGACTGTCATTTTAAATAGTAATAAAGAGACCCCTTGTTGGGTTTAAACAGTTCTCTGCATCTTGGATGAAGAGGTTTCCGCCTGCGGTATAATAATTAACTACTTGTCCAAAGATAGAAATGTACTTATTTCCCATCAAAAGTTCCATGTAAACATTTGCAAATCGTGCCCTTCGATAGGTGAAAAGACAGTCACTTAAACAACTATTGGAATTTAGTTTTATTAAGAGGAAGAATTATTGAATCACTATACTTTTGCAACAATATTGTGTTGATGTTAAAAAAATAAGCGATCATCTTTTTTGTACAATGATACTAAAAATAAACATAAAATGTTTATTGTCAGCAAAACAGTATCATGAATGTAGAAGTTCAATCAAGTTTTTCGTTACTTTTTTTTATAATATTTATAAATTATATTTCACTCATACAACATTTTTGTAAATAGAAAGTGGTAGGGGACAAATGGTCAATATATAAAGTTTAAATCACGAAAAATGCTTTTAAAAAATAAAACTTGGATTAAAAATTTTCATAAAATATATAAATGTTTATTAATAATTGATTCGGTCTAGGAGGGAGATTTATCTTTCCACCAACTTGTCCAGTCCTATAGGGAGAGGGTTCCCCTTGACCCGCGAGGTGTACAGAATTCCTTGAACCTTGGAAATTATGGACTCTATTTGAAAAGCGTTCTCATAATTGGGGGACGTTGATATTAGCCAGTCTGGGGGTTCAAGGTGTTCACCGTATGCCCTTTGAATTTTTTCCTCTACTGACTTAACAACAGGGATAATGATTGGGCAGAAATAGAAAAAGTGGAACGAGGTCTCCTTCTCATTCCCACACCAGTGGCATAGTTGATCTTCTGAATAGATCTTCGATTTACTCATGAAGAGAGATGAAGTTGCCAGCCTGTATCGGAGCCATTTCTGTCTTGAATCTGAGAAGGGATTCTTCATTATGATTTGAGGACATAACGAGGACACATTCCTGCTTTCATCGAGCTTATGGAGTCTTCGTTTTACAATTTCCGAAGGCGGTTTTTGCTCAACATTTTTATGATATGCTCGGCGAACATCTTGATTTTTAAGATTGGATAAGCCGATGTAAAAAGGGATGGGTGGGCCAAACGGAATTTCAGGCTCTGGTCGGTCTTTTATTATTTTTTTCACCCTAAAGTCCAGGATGAAGTTTTTTGTTTTTTCCTCGTTTCTGTGGAATTGACCAACCGAGGTAAGGTGACAGTCTTTGAGAAATTCCGTACGACTAAGTAGTCTAGGGTTTTCGTTTAATGGCTCATCTGAACCCAAAAGAGGAAGGCACCCCTCTATGACTGACTTCCACGATTGTTTCATTTTTTTCCAGTAAGAGCCACACAGAGGCAGAACTTTAAAGAGTTCTTTAAAGAAGTTTTTCGTTACTTCAAGATGAGGACTTTGCATAAAAGCTAAATTCAATAAAGTCTTACTAGGAGGAAAAGCTAATCAATAAGAAAAATTCCAGTCTTAAAGTGTGTGCCATTTAGCACATTGCTGATGAGGAAAAAAGATTGATTTTGTATAATCTTGACTTATTTAGTTATGATATACATTATTTTTGTGGGTACACAATACAAAGCTGTAGAACTGTAGAAAAATAAATAACGCTTTGGATTTCTGATAGGAATACAAATAATGTTATAAGACTTTTACATTAAAAAAATACACCAACAAGATATTCTTTTCGCTTCTTATAACTCTGTAGTTCTTAATATTTACTTAATTGAGTAAATTCTCTATAGAGATGCATTTCAACTAGCATACAACCACATATTAATTTAATATCATTCCATGGGGACCTTACGCAACTTAGAGATGGAACAATATTAAAAAGAATATTGGTTGTTGTACTAACTTACTACAATATAAACATATATTTTCTGTAATATTGATTGCTGGTTATATCAATAGTGAATAAGTTTTTTTTGTTGTTTGAGGGTAGGATCCAAGAGTACGAATTGAAGTAGAGTCTTGAGTCCAAGGCGGAATCGAATTTACGATCTTAGCCTATTCCCTAGAACGCACAACCACTTTAACCATGTTGCTTACCCATTCTACCTCGGGAAGCCAAACAGGTAACTAATGTTACAATTCCTAAGAATTGCTGGTATCTGCTTTAGCTCTGGAGGATGTTGGTTAAAGTATTCTTGAGCCATCATTCTCTTAAGACAGAAGAAATCGCACTCAGCCAACATGTGATAAGACGTCTCATCACTCTGATGACAAAAACGACACTCACAAATGATAAATTTGTTCGACAATGACTGATGATATCTAAGAAAGTTATGACCAGTAATTATCTGTATTTGAATACATAGAGATTCACGACTAAGATTAATTAATCGTCTCGATGCATTAGGGTCTGGCTTTGGAAGCCATAGTTACTTTGTCTACAGGAGCTATCCTGTATTCATCGGGAGGCCCATTCTCTATAGAGACCCCTCCTTGTCAGGTCTGACATAAAAGAATCTGGAATAGGAATGTCCTTTAATAGATTTGATCTTGATCCAGCTTTTGCAAGTCGGTCAGCTTTCTCATTTCCTGTCCAACCTATGTGGGCTTTAATCCAATGAAGGTTGATATGGTTTACACGTCCACAATGCATTCAAAACATTGATGCAATTGTTCACTGTACGAGACTTTACAACAACTGAGCCCAAGGATACAAGAGCTGCTTGGTTATCGACATAAAAATAATTTTTTGGTTTGAGGTTTCTTTTTAATAATAAGAGAGCTGCCTTTAAGATAGCCCAAACTTCAGCTTGAAACACAGTGGATTCGTCATTGAGTTTCCCAGCTGAATTTATTATAAATAAAGGATTATACAGATGATAGCCCCTTCCGATTTTGTTAGCAATTTTGCTACCATCGGTGTAGCATTTAATACCATTACTGGCGTTCAATACCTCACCTACAGAGAAGCTATCATAATAAATGGAAAATGTTTTCTTCCAACTTATTTTTAGACTCGTAGAAAAGTCTCTGTTAATACAAGATGAAATTCCTAACTTTTTTATTTTCACACCACTCTTCAAGAATATGACCAGGTGTAGATCCAATGCTCTCCCATCCATGTGGCGTTTTGTTCAAATTAAAAAGTGCCTTTCTGGCCCTCATTTTGATATATAAATCTAGATGAGGCAAATCGAAGATTACCTCAAGTCCTTTCGTAGGTGTACTACGATAGATAAAGGTTGTTTTTATCATACCAAGCCTTTGGATACCGTCCAGTTTCTTCTGGTAGTTTTGGGTTCGACGAGACCAGACAATCGATCCATAAGAGATCTTAGGACGAATTATGCTGGTATATACCAATCTCATTGCCCTTGGAGTCGGACCCAGGTTTTCCTGACGGTGTTGTTGCAAGCCATCAGTAGTTTTTTGGATTGGTTTTAAATTAGTCCTACTCTAGTGCCGCCAATGTGGTCAAGTTTTATCCCTTAGCATAAAGTTTATTATCTTTAATATCATCCTAAAAAGGAGTCATAATTTCCAGATCTCCATCCAAAAACTTATATTATCATTTAAACGTAGGGAGATGCATCTTAATCATTAGTTAATGAGGTCACAAATCATCCTCTGCTATAATTAGAATACAGGGGCTCTATAAGGGACACACAGAAGAACTCATATATTATAGAGATCAATTATTTTTAGGAGAGAGAGGCCATACTATTGTCGAACATTGATTTGAGTCTAATAATTTTTTGAAGGTCCAACTCTCAATCACTCAATTCCAAGAATATTGACGCAGTCAGCGATTCGACTCTCTTTAATCAGACATGAAGAGTCAGTCATCCAGGATACTAAAGGGATAATCACTGTTTACTTATAATTTATCTTTAGCCCTGATTTGCTTTTTTAATTAAAAAGGACAACATTACACCGATACATAATGTCGATTGTGCCTCAGAGTTGGTCGCTATATTCATCATTGAAACGCCGTCTGCATACAAATCTATAAGATATTTTTCTACATTAACCCATATTTCAAAGCTGTGGTATTTGCTTAAAATCTTTGTACGTGTATCAATGGCGAAAATAAGAAGAAGACAAGCTAAAGAACATCCTTACCTACAACTTTTTTTCAATCAAATTGAGGGACTATTTTTACCGTTCAGAGAAATAATGAATGAACTGTTATTAACCCATTATCTTAAAGGATTAAAACAACGTTTTGTGAGAAGCTTCTTAATAAATTTGAGAGCATGTCAGTGTCTCATAGAGTCAGTTTTAAAGTCTATTGCAACCAGTGCACTTACTCTACTAGAACTTTTTAATATTCTATGGAAATATATATATCCCTGGATATGTAGCAATTTTCCTTTGTGTTAGGAATCCTTTTTTCTTTAAAAAATATTTTTTTGCATATAAACAGGCTCAACTTTTTTTTGTTGTTAAAAACCTGGTAAAAATTCTGTATGCGTGATTTGGAATGGTAATAGGTCTCCAGTGGTTAAAATCGGTACCTTCACTCTTCTTAAGAACAAAAACAATTCTTCCTTTTTAAAGAGAACTGGGCATCATGGCTTTTCCAATAATTAAAAAATTGTGAGCAGCCTCTTTAGGTCTATGAATAAAAATACTTCCACAAATATCATATAGAGCGGATGCTTTGTTATCTTAATGTTTTTGATATACTGTACAATATGTCCCTTTCTAAAAACCTCCGTAGTTCCAGCCCTCTTTTTCTTTTGGAAGTTTAATCTTAATCTACCTAAAATATCATCAAAACGTTTGTGAAAATGCTGCAACATATCAGAGGATTTACAAAAGAAAAACAACCCCCCCACCAAAGCATAAATTTATTGAATAATACTCTTCTGAATGTAAAGACCTTAATTGCACATAAACCGACCACGTACTCATTTACACCAACGAAGACTTAAAAGAGTTTTCTATTAGTGCTGCTGCAAGTGACAATGTGTTCGGATTTAAAAAAACCAGTCATCGTCATCATCAACCGGATGAAAATGGGTTTGAAGACCTCGTAAGTTTTGTTTCGGGAAGTTCAATCAAATATATGACTGCTATCATGTTTATTAAATGAAGGCATATTATTTAATTAACAAGAAGGTTATTTTCTCACTGGATAGTTATTTTGAAACAAAAAACGTTTATTTGTTTATCAGTATTTGCAAAACTGTCCAGTGAGTTTTTTTTCTTCTATTTTATGTCAAATTAGGGACTGATGATACAACTACATCCATGGACAGCGATAGAGCTATTTTCACAGGAACAAATTTTACACGGTTTAAAACGCACGCCTTATATAAACATGAGGGGGGGAGAGAGAGTCAAGAGTGACGTCACCATCAACAATCGTCAAATAATAGAGCCTCCACTGATCATAAATGGGAATCTTTTTTTTGGGTGTCATGAAAGCATTCTGGCCTAGACTTCAAACTTGTTGGAGATCCCTCGATCCCTTCCTTCCTCCATTCCTCCTTCTATCTTCCCGGGACTCCGGGATAAATGCCTTGGACACCAAGAAACGAGTCTCCTCCCTCCCTCCCATTAAGAGAAACATTCCCCTCACCTCGACTTCGTGAGTGGAGTCCTACCCATCGTCGGTATTCGTCAGTCAAAGGACTTCCTTCCCTCATCTTCGTTAGAGAGCTCCCCGTCCCTCCTCTTCGTGAATGGAGCCTACCCCTCGTCGGACTTCGTTAGAGAGCTTCCCATCCCTCGTCTTCGTTAGAGAGCTCCCCGTCCCTCCTCTTCGTGAATGGAGTCCTACCCCTCGTCGGACTTCGTTAGAGAGCTTCCCATCCCTCGTCTTCGTCCAAGGAGTTCCTTCCTTCGTCTTCGGCATAGGGTTCCCCGTCCCTCATCTTCGTTAATGGAGTCCTGCCACTCGTCGACTTCGATAGAGAGCTTCCCATCCCTCGTCTTCGTCCAAGGAGTTCCTTCCTTCGTCTTCGGCATAGGGTTCCCCGTCCCTCATCTTCGTGAGTGGAGTCCTACCCATCGTCGGTCTTCGTCAGTCAAAGGACTTCCTTCCCTCATCTTCGTTAGAGAGCTCCCCGTCCCTTCTCTTCGTGAATGGAGCCCTACCCCTCGTTGGACTTCGTTAGAGAGCTTCCCATCCCTCGTCTTCGTTAGAGAGCTCCCGTCCCTCCTCTTCGTGAATGGAGTCCTACCCCTCGTCGGACTTCGTTAGAGAGCTTCCCATCCCTCGTCTTCGTTAGAGAGCTCCCGTCCCTCCTCTTCGTGAATGGAGTCCTACCCCTCGTCGGACTTCGTTAGAGAGCTTCCCATCCCTCGTCTTCGTCCAAGGAGTTCCTTCCTTCGTCTTCGGCATAGGGTTCCCCGTCCCTCCTCTTCGTTAATGGAGTCCTGCCACTCGTATTCATGAATGGAGCCCTACCCCTCATCTTCGTGAGTGGAGTCCTACCCATCGTCGGTCTTCGTCAGTCAAAGGACTTCCTTCCCTCATCTTCGTTATAATAAAATTTATATCTTTAAAAATAAAATATATGTTCACAAAAGCATTAGAGCATGCTTCGACAATATGTATATATAGACCAAATACTCCAAACAAAACTACTTAAACAAACTAATAGTTTTATATCCAACTTTGCTATTGTACTCAACGTCGATTTCGGATTGCATAACAGTGCATACAAAAATTGTAAAAATGTTGATTGATGCAACAACTTATATAAACAAAGTATATCCCACAAAACTGAAAAGTACATGTCACTCAATAACTTGAGGCACATGACGGTTAGCATAAAATGCAATTTAATATTTTATTCATAGCCATATTGTCGAAGCATGCTCTAATGCTTTTGTGAACATATATTTTATTTTAAATATATAAATTTTATTAATTTGTACTACGTTATCGTACGCTGATCATAGAGATAGATTATATCTCTATGATCAGCTTACGATGACGTAGTACAAATTACTTTGTTTATATTGGACACAAAATACAGATGAAGGGAATAAGCTCTCTATATCTTTTTATTTCTATGACAAAAACGTATTCCTCTGAAGAATCCAATAAGCTCATTATGTCTTTATATCTCTATGGTCTAATATTAAGACTTTGACTGTTAAATTTATTAAAGAAAAAATAAATTATGTATATTGTTTTGATTAAAGTACAGTAAAAAGGGAGGGAAAATATTTTTTTAAATTTTCCTTGTCAAAAGTGGTATAAATATTTTTTTGTATTTTGTAATAACTAGATAAGTATGACATATTAAAGTATGTGAATAATGTTTTATTGTCTTCTTTTCTTTTAGGTAAGATTCCATGCTTCTGGAAATACAAGTTATGTTTAAAAAAAGTAAATGACATCAATCGATAAACTTTGGTGCCGGGAACGTCTTCCTCTCGGAATTTCAGTCGATGGGAACCCTCCCCCGTCCCTCTACGCTGCCCCAGTCGTGAAAAATCCGCCTCGGAAGGCTCATAAGGACCCCGTGACGGCGGAGGTTTGCACTCTCTGAGTGTATATATGCCTCTAGTTGAATTATGTTTTGGTATTTTTTAAATGAATGCTGGTTTGGAGGATTTATATATGAAATTAAATAAGGAGAAAATATAAGTATTAGTAATATAATTATGAAGGTCACTTTTATTCTAAAAGATTGTTCTACATATCAAAACAATCTTAATGTCGAAGAATTTTGATTTGAAAATTCACAACGGAGTTCGTTAGTTCCGTGCTCGACTCCTGAAAGGAGATGATTGATTTTGGTCAACCTCATTGAAAATATCCTAGGTTCGATGGACAGATTTACAGGGTATTAAGCTATTAATTTCCAAATGGATACAGTTCTGTCTAATCAGATTGGCAAAAAATCGCATACAAAATAAATTGCGTCCAATATTATTGTTTTTCTCAATGACTTAATTTATTTCAGTTACACCGAATTGTCACTATAGTAACACTTTTTTCTTGTCAAGAAGATAAATTTAATTACAAAAATCCTTCTACAAATCAATAACGATTAAAAGTGAAAGGAACTTTGATTTAAAAAAAAATAATAGATACTTTTGTTAATGACCAATCAAAGCCATTTTGTCAATGCGCATATACCTATATTTGGGTGTCATGGTTTTCCTGGAATTTGAAAAGATGTTTCTGAAGGTACAAAACGTAACTCGACGAGCAAAGGAAATAAGATCTATGAGCTCAAAAGGAAAAAGAATACATTTTATGCTTAAAGTAACATTTCTTCTCATTACCAAGCTCAAGATTTAGAAAAATCCACCACGAAAGCACGACCTGAATATATCCAACAAAAATTTAGCATGCAAGCGAATAAATAATTGGATAGCTTGAGGCCCATAATAACTAATATATATATATATATATATTAGGGGGTATTATAGAAACCTAATATTAAGATATCAAAATGTCACCCCCGTGAAAGTTGCGTCATAAGAAACTAAATGATCCTAGAAAAATTGATTTTGGTTTCGTTATGAAGCAAAACTTTTTGTTATTACTTATTTTTAAAATTTAGTTATACTAAGTTTAGCTATAATCAGTTTATAACTTTGTTATTTTTTCCAAATTATCGTCAATAATATTTAGTGTCAAAAAATGAACATAAGTGCTGACGCACCAACCATTTTTTAATTAACAGCTCCTACTAGGGTTCTTATATAGTTTTAAGAAGGAAAAAGAAAATGAGGGTACTCATGTTGATGTTTTTAAGTTATTTTTTAAATACGTTTACTTTCACATCTTAATTTTCGTTAAGTAAATTAACACATTAAATTAAATTGTATATTCTTTCTTTGTTTTAAATGTAGGTTGTTTTTTGGGTACGGTTACTTCGATCTCCTACCTGAGCTAGAAACAAAGAGAAACCACACTTCAACACGGCCATCGTGCTAACATTCCTCACAAACCTCTCTATTATTGTACTTATTATAGAAGAAGAAGGAAAAAAGTATTCGTCATGCATAGTGCTCCTGCCTTGTTCTTTTTAGTGTTATTTTTTACATTGATTCATCATTGCTTGGGATCAAATTTCTCGAATGGGAGTGGACGGGTGCCATGATTCCAGTCATTATATTTAATCGTGACGGTTCTTGATCCGTTTCAATCGTAGTTGAACAATTTTTATTTATTTTTTTCGATTAATTTTTTACAATAAAAGTGTATACTTATACTGTATACTATACACTAAAAAACATGTTGTGATATAAAATAAAAACTCACCGGACAGTTGCGCATATAAATAGATAAATTAACATTATAGTTTAAAATTACTGTCGAGTAACAAAATAATCTTATATAAAATTCTATTTTTTCGTGGATAAAAATTGCCGATGTCATTGACTTGATGGCCGTCATATACTTGATTGAGAATGTAAGTAAAAAACGGATCAAGTCTCCTGTCCATTTCCACCCAGTTGAGGATAGCGAATGTCGGGATTTTTATGTCGAGCGCCGAGTACCTCGCAGCAGCACCAATTATAATCGCTTTTAATTCTTCGACGTTGACGAAAGAGTTTGCACAGTTTATGTACGATGAAAGCTTTTACATTAAGAAGCTTTATGTTTTGGGGGGCGTTATTTTTTCGTTTGTAGGCACCAAATATAATGTAAGCAGTTATTAATTTAGAACAGAGATTTTCCTGTTGCACACAATTTAATAAACTTTTTTTTTAAATTAGTTTTCCCTGTCATTGGTAGTGTCCGAGGTAAAGACGACGCCCAAAAGGGGGTAACATGGAGACGCCAAGATCCGTGGCCTCTCCGTTCACGGCAGCTACGAGGGCCAACTCCTCGCCATCGAGAAAACTAAGAACGAGGCGTTTAATGGCATTCGCGAGGAACTCCGCGTTTTTCGCTGCTTCTCAACGAACATGTATGTGAGGAGGTTCAGGACTATTCCGTGGCTGAACACCCTTCCAAGAACCAAGATTATGAGGACCCGGCACTGATCGTGTTTCTGATACCGTTGATGGTGGAACAGAGGATGATTTGAGCGAAGCAGAAGCGCACGTAGATGTCCTTGTATGCCTTGTGAATCCCTCGAACTTTGTTGACGTCCAGCTCCTCCTTGGATGCGTATGAGGCAATTTCCCTCCTTGTTGAAGGAATACTGCATGGGGCTCTTCCAGAGTTTAAAGTACTCTGAGGAGGGGAGTTTTTGAAGCATGTTTAGTGTCCGTTTATTTTCGAGAGACTCCGGGCCCACCGAAATTATGACGCGAAACGTTCTCATCAGTTATGTCTTGACAGAGCTGCCCAGAGTTGTAGATCGCTTGTCCCAGACGACGAGGCCCTCACTGTCTTCCTGGGCAGGTCGCTCATAAAATACTAAAAGAGTCAACGTTTATATATATAGGGTGTACATGGTAAATTGGAACTATTTTAAACATCATCCAGATCCATAATGTGGATATCTGGGGTTTCATCATACTAATATAAAAGGTTGCGTGAACAATACACTAGAACTTCACCACAATTCTTTTGAAAACAAACAATAGCCATCATGGAACAAGCAAGGAGGGACGCCATCCTCGAATTGGCTCACGCGGGACACAAGCCCGCTGCTATCTACAAGCTGCTCAACTACCCCGAGACCACCGTTTACCGGGTCTTCAATGCCTGGGAGGCTGAGGGGAAGGTCTGCCGCAAGGCCCACAACATGACAAGTGACAAGATCCGCACCCCCGCTTTCTCACAGGCCTCGAGAAGTCCATCAAGGCATCGCCGGGGACTTCCTTGTCCAGGTTGGCCAAGAACCGTGGAGTGAGCAAGCAGCTGGTCTCCAAAGCTGTGAATGAGGACCTCGGGTATAGGTCATACCGAATGGCCAAGCAGCACATCCTCACGGCATCCATGAAGGCCACCAGGTTCACCAACGGCAAGCGTCTCCTCAATGGCCTGAAGAGCCATGGAGGAAGAATCATCTTCTTCTCCGACGAGAAGAACTGGACTGTCGATAGAAGCTACAACGTTCAGAATGACAGGTGGCTTGCCAAGGAGAGAGAGGAGATCCCCGCGGTCTTCACCACAAAGTTCCCGGCCTCCGTGATGACCCTGGGTGTCATCTGCAGCACCGGTGAGGTGATGCCCCCCTTCTTCTTCAATCCAAAGGAAAGGGTCAACGCGGAGAGGTATTGCGAAGTCATGGAGGAGGTTGTCATCCCCTGGATGAAGGATAAGGCCGCTGGGAGGGAGTTCATCTTCCAACAAGACTCAGCGCCCGCACACATCGCCCTCAGGACCACCAATCTCTTCAACTCTCACGGCATCACATTCTGGGATCGGAACACCTGGCCCTCCAACTCGCCCGACCTCAATCCGTGTGACTACTACTGGTAGGGGAAGTTGGAGAGGGAGGTGTGCAAGGTCAGCCACAACAGCATCGAGGCCCTGAAGAACTCCATTACGAGGGAGTGGAATGCTGTCGATCCCGCGGAAGTCATTAGGGCGTGCAAGTCTTTCAGGGGCAGGATGGAGAAGATGGTGGCTGCTGAGGGAGGGCATATTGAATAAATGTCTTGTTTAATACCATGTATAACTTTCCATAATGTCAAATACACTCCAAATGCCCTTTTTATCAAGCTGGTTGAAGTTTAAAATAGTTCCAATTTATCATGTACACCCTGTATATATATTAATTATTTCATATTTAAGAGGTCTTAAGAACTAGCTTTTGTGACGAGAAGTTTATTGAAGTACTTACCCGGTCGTACAGATGAATGAATCTCCCATAAACACATCCATCCCAGAACGAGTCACTCCCATAGATCAATCTGGATCTGCGAGTCCCGTTGAACATATTCATGAGCCGAGTTAGTGCTAGGAGCGACCACGTTGATGAAGGAGCTCCCAAACGTCTCGTCTCCTCTCCGATCATTGAGGAGGAGGATGAGACGAGACGGGGCAAATATAATGACTGGAATCATGCCACCATCCACTCCCATTCGAGAAATTTGAATCCAAGCAATGATGAATCAATGTAAACAATAACAATAATAAGAACAAGGCAGGAGCACTCTGCATGACGAATACTTTTTTCCTTCTTCTTCTATAATAAGTACAATAATAGAGAGGTTTGTGAGGAATGTTAGCACGATGGCCGTGTTGAAGTGTGATTTCTCTTTGTTTCTAGCTCAGGTAGGAGATCGAAGTAACCGTACCCGGTTTTTTTACTCCATGGTTGATGTGAGGATTTGTGACAAACCGAATTTACTCAAGGATGATTTAAAGTGGACTGTATAATTTATCAAGTATTATCTTTCGATGAAGAATATTAAAAATAACAAGCTAAAGAATTCTCTTTAATTACCTAAACGAGAATAAAGTAGATAAGGATGTTAGGTGTAAAAACGTGGAAATATATATTCGAGTTATATGTGAATGAGCAATGAAGTTGAAAGAGAGATGAAATGCGAATTACGAATGGTATAATAGTATATATAGTTCGAATGGTGAATTACGAATGGTGAGGCTAGTAGTTATTATACATAAAATATAAGATGAGGATTGGTACAAAAGCGCGCTCACGATATTCCCGCCAAAACACAACTTGGTATCATAATTTAATAGAAATAGAAAAACCTCCCTGAATAGGAAGGGAAAGAATAAGGATTGTTCCTTTTTGTTGCTATGCACAATATATCAGAAAAAACTACCTCTTGTTTTTTGTGAGAGGGATAAACACCAAACAAAGAATGCATTTATCTTATAATGATTTTCATCTAGCATGTTTCGGATATTAGGTAAAAAATTTACCAGTGATAATATTGTATATCTAAAGACTTGATATATTTGTTTAATAATTTTGCAGAAATTTACAGCTTAAAAATATTAAGAAAAGACTGTTTCACTATCATACTCCCAGTGCCCGGAAGATTGAACAGCGATAAAATATTTTCATTCAAGGAACTCTTTAAACCGCACCCCTTATATAAACATTTTTTCTTCTCAACCCTCATGTTTTATAAGTGCGTGCGTTTTAAATCGTTCCTGTGAAGAATAGCTCTATCGCTATCTATCTTCCGTTAGACTTGGATTTCTGCACTATAGTTAGAGATGTAAAGTTGAGGGATATTTTGGGCGTGTGAAAGGAAGAATGTCTGAAGGGTGCAATTGAGTTCAAGCTCCTTGTTATCACTATTCTCTCTCCTCTCTTGAGGAATATTTATTTCATTTATGAAGCAGGCCAAGTCGGCCAGAACAGAAGGTATTTATTTTATATTTGAATCTCTGTTTTTGCTTCTGTTCTATGTATATCCACAGTAAGAATTTGTGTCCGAAGATCATAGAGTTAAAATTACTATTCCGTTAGATAAATAATGCCTAAAATAACGCCCAACTCGTGGATTGAAGCCAATGGTGGCTCCGACGTTTGGAGTTATAATGATGGCACTAAGAAAATGACCTGTCGGCTCTGCAGATTTAGTGTAATCCTTGTCAAGCTATATCCTTTGGAGCGACACATGGATAGTAAGAATCACAGGATCAACTTTAGGAGATTCCGAGCTAATTTAATTAGTTTGGATAGTTCGTCCTCCTTCATAGATGATGTGACCAAACTTTTATCATCGTGTAATATCCCTCTGTCAGTCGTGAATCATCCAAATTTCATTGCCTTCATGGAAAAATATTGTGGACAAAGGCCTCCATCCCGCCCTACTATTAATAACCATTTGAAATCCCAGAGCTCCAACATCCTGTCCCAGATCAAAGAGAATGTCCAAGGAAAAGATGTTTACATCTCATTGGATGAGACAAGAGACATCAAGGACAGACCTATGACGGCTGTGTTGATGGGATCATTGGATGGTGATAATCCAACCAAACCCTACTTGATAGACTTATTAAATGTTGGATCCTTGAACCATTTAAAAGTCTTCAATTTGGTTCGGAAGAATGTTGACCACTTTCTTGGGCCGGATTACCAGGCGAGTCAGTTAAAGCTTTTTATTTCGGATGGGGCATCGTATTGCGTCAAGGCGGCGGGCGAACTGAAGAAATCCTTCCCTAAAGTAATCCATGTGACATGTTTGGCTCATGGATTCCACAGACTGGCCGAGTTTTGCCGCAATGAGAACCCTGAAGCTAATCTCTTCGTTGGAGAAATGAAGAAGCTATTTTTGTTTTCCGCCTCTAGAAAACGAAAATTCACTGATTCTCTCCAAGTTCCCTTGCCACCTTCGCCTGTAATTACGCGATAGGGAACTTGGATAAAAGCAGTGAGTTATTACTGGATTCACTTCTCTGCCATAAAAAAATTCATCAACGAGATGGATGATGAATGTACATCCTTAATAACACTTAAAGATCTGGTGAATAAGGAGTCCTTGTGGAAGGAAATAAATTCCATCCATGAGGATATGGATGGGATACCAACCCTCATCAAGGCGCTGGAAGAGAGGCTTCCCCTCATGATTAGCTCAACACTAGTCGAAGATGCAATATTGGACATAAAAAACCCTGCCTACAAGGAAAAAATTACAGAAATTTTGTCTAAAAACGTCGGATATTTTTATTTAAGAGAAACTGTAGGTGTAAATAATCCAAAATCTATTGTATATAAAAATGCCCCAATTGTAAATTGTGACGCAGAACGAGTTTTTAGTGTCTATAAAGATTTATTGTCATGTAAAAGAACGCGTCTTACCGAAACAAATATTAAACATATTATGATTCAGCGATGGAATTCAAGTTTGTCTATGATCTGTAAATAAATATGTAAATTAATCCGTAGAACTAATTTGCTTATTATTTCACAAAAATGAATATTATTCATGCATACGTAAGTAGGAACACACCAAAACATAGAGGAGTTTTGAGGGAACGGTGGAGTCTCTTTTGGGGTGTTTCTCAAGGAGAGTATAAATAAGGTGAGGCAATGATAATCGACGTAGGCAATTGGAGAGGGACAGCTGACTATTTTGTTGTGATGTCACAGCTGCTACGCTTGATTTCTAGTTCAGTTTGTATTGTAAAGCGAAAATGCCATATTATCGAGGAATTTGCCGTATTGTGGAGGATTTTAAGTAGAGCGTTAAAATATCCATCAAAATATGTAATATATGTTTGTCAAGAGAGTGAAAACGTTTAAGAAGATTGATTAATTCATGCAATAATAGACTGCCAAAAGAATCTAACTTAATTTTAAAAATATCTATGGCTGTAATAAAAAATATTGTATTGAAAAAAGATTTCAAAATATTGATTTTTGATTCCTCACCGGAATCCAACCATTTATTGTCTCATTAAACAGATTTCAAAATGTTGTATAAGTATAAGACTTCCATTTAGGAAAGAAAGTAAGGATATTCAAGGAACAAGGATGCGAAGCATTCTTACTAATCTCATTCAATTTAAGCATCAATAATTTGGTATATGGTCATTAATATTTTCAAAGACCAAACTATATGTTACTGTAAAATTAATTAGCATAAGCTATTTATTGTAAAAATGTATAGTTTCAACAGCTATTAGAAACATTGTATATATTCATATCAGTATTTATTTTTGTGAAATATAAATTATTTTCTGCCTCTCTTCTATATTTTATGATTATTAGGTGACGAACTTGCTTACACAACACAATCATACGCACCCTGATCGAATAATTTTATGGAGTAAGACTTCTATTTGTCAGATTGGCTGATAGTTTATATAAGTATAACTTACAACATATAGTTTTGTACTAGGTATCATCAGTCCATATTAAGTCTTAGATTAAATATAAATCAACTGTCTTGAAGGTCTAATTGAATACTATTTGAATACACCTTTGGACTCTAGAAAGGTTATTATGTTATTGTGGAAACTAAATGCTTTTAAAGAAATAAAGGCCATTATATAGTTAGCAGTGTTTTAATTTTTATTTATTTAAACAATTTAATTTTCCCCTACTAGAAAAGCGATACATAAAACATACGAAAAAATCGATTAGGATATAGGGGTAAGCTACACCATCGAGGGGGTTCCGCCATGCATTAAGAAAGTCGATGAAGATATTACACAATAGAGATCCTAATAAGATCTAAAAGCTCTTAAAAGATAATATACATTATCTTATACGGAACGGAAGCAAACAAAATGTATGTGACTTTTCTCGAATCTTTCATTGTTAATTCCAGAACAGCCAAGGAATGTCCCGAACTGCCTAAGCATATTAAAGTCCTCGCTGTCTGCCCCTTGGCGTGGCGGTTTCAGAGATCTGAAGAAAGATATAGCTCTCCGGTGTCCTAGATTACTCGTCGGTTCCTAATTTAGTCATGCCACTCAATGATCTATGCTCATTGACGATAATTAGAGCCTCACCTATGCTGAAAAACAAATAAAGTATTTAATATCATATGTCTTAATGATTATTAGTGTTGAGGATGTCATTGAATAACTTACAATAAGAACAAGTCAGTTTATACGAGAGATGATGATTTTTTCCTCAAAAGGAAGTCAGTCCTGTTGCTTGCTCTCCGTTTTGACTGAAGAACCATATCTTGGAATTAGCAAAGAAGTAAGGAATGGTCGTCTTTTAGGCATTCAACTTAGTCGTTGGCTACATGATCCGTGGATGAGTCTCAATCCGTGCCTAACAGTCCTCCTCGCTATGGAGGGAGGATTGCACGTGCCTCCCCCGCGAGAACTGTCTTGATGTACTTGATTCACTCCTCCCCAGATGAATTCTGAAGGGATAATTAATTCACTGTCCTCAGTCATCATTTTCGCCGTAAAGTTGGCCTCAATATGCTAAAAGAATGAATCTGATTAGAAAACAAGCCTCGTGGGTAAACCAGCAGTGACAAGGAGGTCATTCAACAACTCACAATAAGAATAGTCCAGTCCGGCTGAGAGATGAGAGATGAGGTAGGGAGTTCCCCTTGTCCAGGAATCCTGTGGAATAAGGGACTCTGGACACAAGAAGGTAACTGCATATCAAGTCTACTCCTTCAAAATAGAAAATACCTCAAGTATTTTGTTACGAATAATATATAATCTACTTCGATCCAAATAATATGAACTTATTATGATGTAGATCAAATTACTTTGTTTGTTTTGGATCACACAGAAACAACAGAACGCTGTTTTCTCTGCTATTGAAAGGAATCAGCTCTCTATATCCTTAGATCTCTATGCTACAGGTATACAGAACAGAAGCAAAAACAGATTCAAATATAAAATAAATACCTTCCGTTCTGGCCGACTTGGCCTGCTTCATAAATGAAATAAATATTCCTCAAGAGAGGAGAGAGAATAGTGATAACAAGGAGCTTGAACTCAATTGCACCCTTCAGACATTCTCCCTTTCACACGCCCAAAATATCCCTCAACTTTACATCCTAAC
>CP045899.1:1558567-1590495 GCA_013387185.1 Caligus rogercresseyi
CATAAATATTATAATATATATATGTATATTAGGGTTGTTCTTAGTTTTCAAATGTTTGAAATGTTAGCGCATGAGTGGATTTTCTGTTTCTTGGTGATAAAAGAAGACGAACATACAAAGTTTGAACAAATCGGTCAACATTACGAGGTCGCGCAAAGAGGTCAAAGTTTTAAAAATTTAGTAAAATATAGTTTCCCGCCAATTTCTTCAAATGGTGGACGTTACAGACTTCAATAATAATTATTAATTTAAAGGAAATCTAATTTACTACCAGACGTATGTTTGATGTTTTTTAATAAAACAAAGTTTTCAGTAAAAACAAGCAAGAAAGGGAGTGAGTATTGTTAGCTTATTTCATAGCTTTTTTGTATCAATTAACTTCACTCGCCTGTAGAAATGACTTGTTCGCTTCAGAGTAAAATAGTACTTTTAAGTTTAGTAAAACTTAGATGATAAATCCAAAAATGACCTTGGTTGCATTCTATCATTCAGATTCAGTACATCTGAGTTTACATCATATGATTCAGAGCCTGGTATTGACCTATAAGAAATCGATTATGAAAAAATAAATAATTGTTTCTTAGATTTGCGTCAAGGTATCCTCTCAAAATTTTACTTTGTCTCTGACGCATACATAATCCATTATATGCGTCATTTTGTACGCAAAATAGGCTTTTTTTAATGTACATATAACTCTCTACTTATTAAACTCACATGATTTAGTATACCAAAATATTAAAGCTGGTTAACCAAGCTTTCATTTGATATGTTTGTGTTCTAAAAATCGCTATACTTTAGAGATATAAGCAAATACGTACTGTCCCCCAAAAATTGATCTTTTGATATGAGAATATACGATTACCATCTGGTAACGTGTTAGTGTTACCTGGAGAAAGAGAAAGAGAAGGGAGGGGTAGTTTTCCTCCCTTCTCTCCCTTCTCTTTTTCTTGCTATCCAGGTAACACTAACACGTTACCAGATGGTAATCGTATATTCTCATATCAAAAGATCAATTTTTGGGGGCAGTACGTATTTGCTTATATCTCTTAAGTATAGCGATTTTTAGAACACCAAACATATCAAATGAAAGCTTGGTTAACCAGCTTTAATATTTTGGTATACTAAATCATGTGAGTTTAATAAGTAGAGAGTTATATGTACCTTAAAAAAGCCTATTTTGCGTACAAAATGACGCATATAATGGATTATGTATGCGTCAGAGACAAAGTAAAATTTTGAGAGGATACCTTGACGCAAATCTAAGAAACAAATTATTATTTATTTTTTTCATAATCGATTCTTATAGGTCAATACAGGCTCTGAATCATATGATGTAAACTCAGATTGTACTGAATTCTGAACTGATAGAATGCAACCAAGGTCATTTTTGGATTTATCATCTAAAGTTTACTAACTTAAAAGTACTATTTTACTCTGAAGCGAACAAGTCATCTTCTACAGGCGAGTGAAGTTAATTGATACAAAAAGCTATGAAATAAGCTAACAATACTCACTCCCTTTCTTGCTTTGTTTTTACTGAAAACTTTGTTTTATTAAAAAACATCAAACTATACGTCTGGTAGTAAATTGATTTCCTTTAAATTAATACTTATTATTGAAGTCTGTAATGTCCACCATTTGAAGAAATTGCCGGGAAACTATATTTTTTCTAAATTTTAAAACTTTGACCTCTTTGCGCGACCTCGTAATGTGTGACCGATTTGTTCAAACTTTGTATGTCGTCTTCTTTTATCACCAAGAAACAGAAAATCCACTCAATGTCTAACATTTCAAACATATTGAAAAATAATAAATACTAGGGTGTACATGGTAAATTGGAACTATTTTAAACATCATCCAGATCCATTATGTGGATATCTGGAGTTTCATCCTACTAATATAAAAGGTTGTGTGAACAATACACTAGAACTCCCACCACAATTCTTTTGACAACAAACAATAGCCATCATGGAACAAGCAAGGAGGGACGTCATCCTCGAATTGGCTCGCGCGGGACACAAGCCCACTGCTATCTACAAGCTGCTCAACTACCCCAAGACCACCGTGTACCGGGTCTTCAATGCCTGGGAGGCTGAGGGGAAGGTCTGCCGCAAGGCCCACAACATGAGAAGTGACAAGATCTGCACCCCCCACTTCCTCGCAGGCCTCGAGAAGTCCATCAAGGCATCGCCGGGACTTCCTTGTCCAGGTGGCCAAGAACCGTGGAGTGAGCAAGCAGCTGGTGTCCAAGGCTGTGAATGAGGACCTCGGGTATAGGTCATACCGAAGGCCTACAACACATCCTCACGGCATCCATGAAGGCCACCAAGCTCACCAACGCAAGCGTCTCCTCCATGGCCTGAAGAGCCATGGAGGAAGAATCATCTTCTTCTCCGACGAGAAGAACTGGACTGTCGATAAAAGCTACAACGTTCAGAATGACAGGTGGCTTGCCAAGGAGAGAGATGAGGTCCCGGCGGTCTTCACCACAAAGTTCCCGGCCTCCGTGATGACCCTGGGTGTCATCTGCAGCACCGGTGAGGTGATGCCCCCCTTCTCTTCAATCCAAGGAAAGGGTCAACGCGGAGAGGTATTGCGAAGTCATGGAGGAGGTTGTCATCCCCTGGATGAAGGATAAGGCCGCTGGGAGGGAGTTCATCTTCCAACAAGACTCAGCGCCCGCAAAACATCGCCCTCAGGACCACCAATCTCTTCAACTCTCACGGCATCACATTCTGGGATCGGAACACCTGGCCCTCCAACTCGCCCAACCTCAATCCGTGTGACTACTACTGGTAGGGGAAGTTGGAGAGGGAGGTGTGCAAGGTCAGCCACAACAGCATCGAGGCCCTGAAGAACTCCATTACGAGGTAGTGGAATGCTGTCGATCCCGCGGAAGTCATTAGGGCATGCAAGTCTTTCAGGGGCAGGATGGAAAAGATGGTAGCTGCTGAGGGAGGGCATACTGAATAAATGTCTTGTTTAATACATGTATAACTTTCCATATTGTCAATACACTCCAATGCCCTTTTTATCAAGCTGGTTGAAGTTAAAATAGTTCCAATTTATCATGTACACCCTATATTGTCTTGAATAGCAAAAAATCAAATTTGTAAGGCTCTTTTAAAAATACCTTACTTTATATAGAATACTTATCTTCTTTATTCGAATAAAATTTTATGAGACAAATGTTAGGTTAAATGTGTGTTTTTTCAATTTTAAGTAGCTTAAATTATATAATACAACGTTAAGTTATCAGGATTTTTAATGGATTCTGATCACAAAAACCTTTTCAACTGTTTGTTCTTATGCCACTAAGGACATAGTAAGAGATATCTGATTTCACTAGTTCCAAAATCTAAATTTAATTTGAAAACTCATAATTTCCATAATTAAGACTGAGAGAATACAATTTGCAGCAAGAAAAGAAGAGGGAGATGACTGAAATACCGCTGATTAGAGTTTTCCTATCGACTGATGTAAAAAAAATACCATACTAAAATAAGAAAACTAGAGGCATATATACACTCAGAGAGTGCAAACCTCCGCCGTCACGGGGTCCTTATGAGCCTTCCGAGGCGGATTTTTCACGACTGGGCGGCCGTAGAGGGACGGGGGAGGGTTCCCCTCGACGGAAATTCCGAGAGGAAGACGCTCCCGCACCCGATTTCACAGCACAGCGACATCTATAGGCAGAGTATGATAACTTGAAATATTTATTAGTATTTAGACTCATTTTGCAACTTAATTCTGCACTCAGAGATACCAAAACTTAATCACTTGTTCCTTTTGGCACTTCTAACAACTTCACAAAGTTTCATCCGAATCCGTTCGGTACTTTTTGAGTTATCCGGCTGACAAACCACAACCAAACAACACCAACGCCAGTGAAAACAATACCTCCTTCGGCGGAGGTAATAATATTATCCTTCCCCTATTAAGTGTACATGCATATTTTCGCCCAATATTTAAAAAATTAATGACGGAAGATATTTTGCGTATTTAGAAAATATTTCCAAAAGAAGATTCTGATCAGTTGAAATCTGTGTTTCCAATAGGTGTCATGTTAAATTAAGAGCGACTTCAACTCTTTTTATCTAAATAAAGATTTTTCCACATTTCTTTTATAGAAATTGTAAATAATTATTATATTGTATTCAAAATATTGTTTTATTACAATCTATAAAATAATGAGCTGATAAATATTTTTTCTGAAGAAAATACTTTTATAGATGTTTGCATCTCCTCAGCAAACAAGAGGAACAACTGTTGTTTGTATCAAGAACGTCAATAAAAGGCAATGCTTTTTGTATCAGAAGTCTCTCATATGATAATGTCATAAGTCTTTCAGTTTAGTTATAACCTAACAAAAAATTGGTTAATAAATTGTAATTTATTTTTAAAAAAACTCAATTCTTTTGAAGTACTAATTCATTAAGATTCTCAATCACTTGAAGCCTTTAACCAATATGACTGTTTAATTTCGACAACTCAATAACTGGTATCAAACTGGAAAGCCAGTTTGGGGTCCAGATTGGAAAATGTGCTGATACAGCTATTGCAAAGCTGGAATCAGAGCTGAAAGTGCCGTCTTCACTAAAAACATGCTATTATCGTATTCTTCGACATTGATGGGGCTTTTGACAATCTTCCTTTCGATGTAATTGAAAAATACTTGAAGAAAAATGGAGTAGATTTGTGTTCAGTTCATTGGTACAGACACTTCCTACATTGTCGAAAAATAGTCTCTACACAACAAGGGGAAAATATATATTTCACTCCCACCAAGGGCTGTCCGCAGGGAGCAATTATTTCCTCATTTGTATGGAATTGTGCAATTCAACATATAATAGCGCCCAAACAAGGACCGTTACTCTGTATAGGTTTTGCTGATTATATAGCCGTAATTATCACTGGCATTGACTGACTTCGATGGCAGATATCATTCAACGACGAGTGGATGAAATAAACACCAGTGTGTCCAAAAATTGGGTTAAAGTTTAGTACATCAAAAAAAAAGGAATGGTATGCACTTGGCATGCAAAGTGAACCTTCCATGATTAAATCAACGATACAGTATTGAATGGGTTAATCAGTATAAGTATCTTGGGGTCATGATAGATCGAAAACTTCAATGGGGAGCCCATATCGATTATATTGTCAAAAAGCCAAAGGACTTTTATTTTCTATGCGGAATTTGATCGGAAGTAATTGGGGGTTGCGGCCTTTTTATACGCAATGGATTAGGAAGGCCTGCTTGGAACCAATCATTTGTTACGGGGCAAGCATATGGGCGCCTAGGAGTATGAATTTGAAAAATACGATGTTAAATTAAGGCGAATTAATAGGCTGGCATGTCTTATTATGTGCAGAGCCATGAGATCCACTCCGACGAAAGCCAGGGAAGTTATGTTTAATATATAACTACAAATGCATAAACGTAAAAAGGTGGGGCACTAAGGTCAAGGTTAAGAGTCATGCATAATGTACCGCTAAAATGGCTGACTCATTCTCGAGCAAAAGTGGAAGAACTATAATCCAAAAAAAATTAGACGTTCTCTTTAGAAAATTGTACCCCATGGAAAAAATGTTAACAAATCATATTCCATGCCTCCATTTGTATTACCAAGAAGTTGATGTGTGTGTGTAATCCGTTATATTCAGCACGAAGTAGCTGGTCTAAAATAATAAATATAATTTAATAAAAATAAAAACAAAACAATAATAAAAACACAAACTAATTAATAAGCGTATATATATACATGAGATATATAAAATATAAATAAAAAACCACATCGATTTTTGGGGGAAATCATGCCATGAGATCGGAGTAATCTATAGCGCCACTCCCTCGGCGAGAGCTATGCTGCATCCCTGGCAGCTCTCCACGTCCTGGCCTGTCGCAACTGTGGACTTTTATTCCAGGCAGTTCTTGCAGCACATACCAGGGTATCTGCCTGCCAGAGGAGGGGGTTGGGGACGATTCCGGCTGCGTCGGATCTGGTCTCCTTTCCATTTTTTTCTCGAAGAGCATGAGGCACAAGTGGGGTTCTCCCTCCTTCTTCGGCGCGTCCCTAACTCCAAAATGCCTTCCACGCCTCCATAGCTGCCGACCGCACGGCCATGGTGTTGATGGATGGAAGCCCTGCCGACTTCAGGAGGTCCCGGACGGGTATGTGCTCTCTCCTGAGACTGCCAGTGAGAGTCCTGGCAACATCATTCAGAGCTACCTGGGGCAGCTGCAAGCGGTCCTGTGGGGTTACTGCCTCCAAACCGTACGGGTGTGACAGCGCTGAGACAGCATAGCCGAGCTTCCCAAGAACAATGCCCTTGGCAAGTTGGTGGAGGTAACACCCTTGGGATGTGCTTCGCCAACCTTACAACCATGTTGGCCCTGACCCTGGCTGCCCTCGCCATGATGTCAACATTTAAGTTGAGTGAAAGGGTGGAGTCAAACCTTTGCCCCTAGCAACTCCAATTCACTGGAGGGGGAGACTGTGGAGGGGCCGACCCAAATGTATATCCCAAATGCTGAATATTTTTACGGATGGGTCAAAGATGAGCGATGGAGTTGGTTTGTGCTGGAGCATTACCTTTGGAGATCAGTCCATTCAAAAAGAATGTTTAAATCTGAACTTGTAGAACACGGTATTTCAAGCAGAGTTGGAAGGAATTCTACAGGCAGTACGAGACTATTGAATGTGATGGACAAAATACCCCCGACTCCCCAGTGGCATTCCTATGGACAGTATGGCTGCCATTGAATCTTAACAAGGAAGAGGCTTATTTAAAAAAACAGCAAAATTGAATATTGAATGAAATGAGCAGGTCGAAGAGGGCTATATATATATGAAATGGATAAGGGCCATGACGACAACACTGGCAATGAATTTGTAGATGCCTTAGCTAAGATGGGATGTAGTATGATATATCCATCTAGCGTCGACGTCCCTCAAATAACAGTAATAAGAGAAATTGAATGCAAGACTCGATCGTTATGGCAGAAAGAATGGCATGATGAGCAAAGTTACCGCCAAACAAAATTATTCTTGCCTGATCTGAAACAAAGATGGAAGTTACACACTCACACGAGAAAATCAATTCAGACTGTTGTAAGCTTTGTGTCTGGCCATATTCGTATGAAAAAACATCTCAAGGAAATGGGATTGGCGGATGAGGACTCTTGTAGGCTTTGTGGAGAGGAACGAGAGTCTCCCATTCACTTTGTAATCAACTTTGATGCCCTTGCTGGTGTAAGGAGGAACCTTACCGAGAATCGTGGGGACTATCGTTGGTGTAGGGTGAGGTTTCCCACTTTATCAGGGTTCTCATCAACACGCGCCAGTTCGTGGATGTCTTCTTAGATGACCAAACAATTTTTTAACAATAGTTGTAATTTATTGATACGAGTATATGTGCTTTTAAACGTTTTTAGTATGTATTTTAATATGTTATATAGATTATTTATTGTTGTTTGTTCACTGTTTGTATAGAATGTAAATGAAATATACCTCACCTTTAGGGTATATGGCTAACGGGTTGCTGCATTAAATTGCAGTTTCCGTTACCTATGAGAAGCTTAACAGCATATACTCCTGGGGGGGAATTGAATAAAATAGTATCAATTTGGTTTTCTTCCTATGCAACATAAATGATGTGATCGTAATAAATCTCGCTTTACGCACCAAAATGTATTTACGTTTCAGTTCAAATCCATTTTTCTAATTAATTCAATCAGATTTGTTTACGAATATATGAGCAAAAATTAGAATACGGAATATTATGGTATAGCGTCATTAGGAGATTACTAAAATATGAATGTTTCATGTTCTGCAATTTGAAAGTAATAAAGTTTCCTGCTTTGGAAAACGTTCTATAAATAGTCAACCCCATTTTTGTGATAAATTATTATGAAAAGTTGAATATTTTGATGTAAGAAACATCATTTGCAATCTAGTTCAATCATTAGACCGAAATCTATAACGCAATTTCCAACAATAATAATGGATTTTTGAATTCTGATTATATAAATTTGGCATGATTAACCAATATACTCTTTTTTATCCATTAGATAATTTAAATATAGTACAAAGGAAGTTCCCTAAGCCGTATGCAACTACATACATCAGAACTAGATACTCAAGAGAGAAGAAAAATTGTCTCCCCTTAATTAGTTTTTGGATGACGTAAATTGACTTGAGATGGTTTCCTCAATGAATGAAATAATTTAGAATTTGGAATAGGAGAAAAAGAAATCCTACAATAACTTCTATTTTAGTGTTGTTGTTCCTTTTGAAAATCCCTACTTTTTTCTTTACGACGACTCATTGAGCCATACTGCAATCTCACACATCTCCTATTCCATAAGACTATTTAGACTTTGACTATTCTAGCAATCACAACAATCCCGTGCTTCTTGATGTATGATATAATGATTATTCAAATATTCCCAGAAGCAATTCCATCTAGCTTCATGGACAAAAACCAGTGTGTGACAACGACTATTCAAAGGCCAATAATAGCTAATAAAGATTTACAAAATAGTGAAAGTCTGAATAAGTTCAACATACAACAATTTAATGTAGTATTTACATTAAATCGCCTTACCTTCTAGGATGAAGTTTTATTTTGTAATACAAATACTTCGACTGTTGCTAAATGACTGTTATTTCTCTAAAAAATATTTTCATATAAAAATGCACAAAATAGTTTCTTGATATTGAAGTCAAATAAAATTTAACCTTTTATAAAAAAATTACCTTCATACAAAGCTCCAAAAACGACTTATCAATATTTGCAACACATTTTAAAGTTTGTAACTCAAAGTATTTGTCTGAAAACGGTTATGAATATGTAACAGAAATATTTTGATTTATTTATACAATTTTAATAGTACCTTGTTACTATTAAAACAAAGATCCATATGATCTATATCGACACAGCAACATTTTTTCATTTCATATATTATTTAAAAAATTAATATATTAGATATGATATTGTTGTTTATCGTTTAAAATTAAGACTTAAAACTAGCCAAAACCATAATATATGTATACTATAGCTTCTCCATTGCTATAACAAGCCCACAAATGGTTAAAAGAAGATTAAGTGGGACAGGAAGGACGTTTAATTTTTTAATAAGGTAAATATAGAATGGTTCTTATAAACATCTTTATATGAGTTGAAGGTAGGTATATCGTTCAGCTTTCAGAAGATCAAGCATTATAATGAATAAAATATATACAGTTACATCCAAGGTATAAGGAAAAACAGGGTATGCCCTTATTGCCAAGAAATGTGCCTTTTCTCCTCGGATGGCTTTTTATGACGTCAGTCAGGCAACTAGGAAGAAAACCATTTGTACTTTTATTTTTCTCGCTTACGTCATCCAAAATGTATTGATACAATAGTTTTCTAATGGCGGGGCTTATGATATTAACATACGTGTATTCGATATACTTTTGCTACATCCAAATATATTTTAACATTACAATTTAAAACTTCCGTCGAAATATTTTGTATTACTTTAACAAGTTTATAAATTTTTTAGTGATCATTTAAAAAACTTTTACGATTTATAGTTCTAAAAGTGACTCAAAAAGTATTTTTTATAAAAATGCAGGCATAAACTTTGTCAAACATAAGCCCATTAATATTAATGGTTCACGGTACTGACTATGTAGGCACAAATAATAGATGTAATTTAAAAGCAAGAGAAATATGAGTAGAATTTTTAACCATACCAGAGAATAAAGAGCTTCTTTCAAGATAAATCAATTTTGCTTGTACAGATCTAGAGACAAAAACATCTTAATATTGCTCCCATTGAGCTTTTTCCATTAAAAACAGGGTCTTAAATTTCAAATGGTATCTATTTTCTAAAAGACATATGCCTCTTTTACCATGGTTTTTGAAATTCCGTGATCAAGATTTTAATTCACACTCTGCAAATTTGACAGCGATGAACATCTCAAGAGCTTGAAGTTACCGCAAGAATGGAAAACAAGAATTCTGCTGTCCATGATGGCCATCAACGACGGAAAAAAAATTACAGCCCAATTACAAATATCGGCGAGTTTAATAACATTATCATCACATTGCAAGGATTGCGGACGTATGTACAACAACATTAGCCATGCATTTAGTGACTGCCCAGCTATGATTATTATAAAGAATCTTTTAGAAATGAATTGTACATATATCACTAATTTAAAGCCGAATACCTAAGAGGATACATTCTCTTTGGCATTACAACGCATGAAAATAAATGTCAAGTGGAAGAACGTGCAATAAGCGCCGCATTGAGGAAATGCAAGGCCTATACAGCTCAAAACCTTTCAGATAACTCGTTAACTGAAGAACATAAGCTGAGAGCTATCTGTATTGGAGCGGCTGCCAGATATTTGACATTATCTTTGAGGATCCCCAATGTCAACAGCCAAGAATGGACCCCAGCAGCTGCAGTAATTAAATATGTTCCACGCCTCTCGCCTATCTACGCCAAATCTCTCCAGTTTATTGTAAAAAAATATCAGAAATTCAAGACTTCAAAGACAATTTAGATTTATCTGATATATGTGTTTTTGTTTATTTCTGTAGGATTGATTGTAGTTGTTTTTTTATGATTATCTTTTTTTTAGATGAATAATATGATTTTGAAGTTTTAGGTCTTAAAAAGGAAATTAATTATTTTTCCTTTTATATCTTACATATAGTGTACTTTTTGTTCTATTTGTATATATAATTTGTTTTAATAAGACCTTGTTGATGAGAAAAAAAATGAAGTTATTGACATCATCAACTCAATGTCAAAAACATCGGGCTTGCAGATTAATATCGAAAAAAACAATATTATAACAAATGTACAAAAAGAACTCCACATAAAAAATATAAAAATTGTAAATGAGGTCAAGGTACTCGGTGTTGCAATATCCATGGGACATTTATACATTACTCTCAACAAAAAAATTTTAAGAAAAAAAATAGAACTTTCTTAAGTAGATACACAAATATTTTAGTGCAAAATATTTTAGGTCGAATTCAAATATGGAACTCCTTGATTTTACCAAAAGTAATTGATCTCCTAAGGGTGACTCCCTTCTGTGAAGATTTATGTATTTTTAATAGACAAATTGTGCCACGATTTCATTAATAAATATGAGAGAAGTAAAATATAACTTTGGACCGCATAAACTCGCCGAAGAACATAGGAGGACTGGGTTTTATAAATTTAAGATCTTCTGGAAAACACTCTTATTTTGATGGTTTAGGAGAATTTTAAAATGCTAATCCCCCTGCTCCAAATTTGTGGACTATGAAATGAAAATATGAAGGCATGTCATTTCCAGAGATAGGAGGAAAAGGTCCCAAAAAATTTGTAAGAAAAAACTCATTCAATAAATACGTTTGGAAGAGTTAGGAAAAATAAATAAATAAATACTTTACAATTCTTTACCCTTAATGTGCTGGCAGGAGCCAACGAAGCAAAACTTTAGACTATATCTTTTAAATGACACTTCCTTAAAAGAAAAAAATAATTTTATTGGTGTAATTTTTAACGAAAATAAGAATTTGTCCTTCAACGAAATTTTGGAAGCAAGAACATTATTAAAAATATTAAATATAAAAAACGAGAAATCGGACCTCCAGATTGTCTTTTCAACTTTATCTCTTTATTAAATATTAAATCTATAAAAACCTTAATAATCGGTTCTAAAATTAAATCAAAATATTATCCCAAATCAAAAGACGGGGAGAGAAGTACAAAGAAAAGGCAAAAATACCAACATTTTAACAATAGGCAGCATACACAGCAGAACAGCAGAAGAAAGAATGTGTTTCTTTGCAAAAACCATAAGTAAACCCTCGACCATTTTTTATCTGAATGTATGGCAGCGAGGGATGTTCGAAATACTGTATCAATTAAAGTTTATTCAGAATACGTTGTATTGCTAAGGCCTCAAAACTTATCTTTTATATATGTAGGTCCACACGAAGAGGATATTAATTTTTTTTGTAACAAAGTTAAATATGTTTTGTACCAATTAAAGTGTACGCAAACACCTTTACCGTCCATTTGGAAAACTTTACCAACAAATTAATGGATAATCCCTCCCATATTTTATGAAACATATCTTTAAATAACAATTGAAAATGTGCTGTATATTGCTTTACTTTAACGTTTTTCATGTTCTGCGTTGTAAGTATTTTGTTTGTGCGTTTATTATGTTCCCCAACTTTTTTGTGAATCTGTTGTGTAAATACGAATAAAATAAATTGTTTTTGTATCTTGGTACAAAAAAATATCTGTCAAATTGCATCTAGAAATATAATTTCATGGAGTGGCAAGGTTATTTGTCCCAATTATTTTTTATATTCAAATATTTCAGCAACGTCTTTATATTGAATAAATAACCATGCAAATTTTTACAAAAAATTATTATATTCTTATTTCACAAATAGCCCCTTAATTAACCCATTTTAAATTAATAGTAATATTTAGCAAACTGACCAGCGGCGACTTTTTAAGTTCCGAAGATCTTCGAGCAATCATTTTAGCAGCTGCTGCCAGATATGGAGCTCTTTCTCTAAAAATTCCTTCTCCTTTTAACGACTCTTGGACTTTTGCGTCAAAAGAAATTAAGTATTTCCCAACAAAGTCTTACAGCCATTTTAAATTTTTAAGAGGATGTTAAAGTTTTATTAGACTATTTATTGATCCGACAAGTTTATTCATGGCATTGTTTTATTTATGTTTTAATGTTTTGTGAAATGTGTATTTTATATTTTAGATGATACCTAAGGTTTTTTATGTATATTTATTTAAAGATTTATTTATATACTAATATTTAAATGTACCATGCACAAAAGTTTTTTTGTTGAAAAGTCTAGATGATGAATATCAACGACATCATCTCCTACCAGCAGACCGGTTCTCTCAAAAGGGCATCTTTAAGACGTCCATCAAACACCCCCATCCCTTAACCGGTTTATGGAGATGTCTCTCTCAAGAACTATCTCAATGGACTCGCTGATGTCTCGCCGGCAAGAATGTGTACGACCTCCCCGTATTCAAAATTAACAGACCGGCATGATAGAACCCAACCTGAGGATCAAAATTACCTCCTATGAAAGCTTCATTAAAGTTTGAATTTATATTTTAGTATTCTTATGTTGGAGTGCAAACTTTAGATTATAATGTCTATTTATGTAATTCATTTACGAATGTACTTCAACCCTTATAAGAAAAAAAATACAAAAAAAATAATATTTACTTACAAAAATATTATAACCACATACAAGTTATAAGTTAGCTATAATTCTACAATCCAAAGCTATATATATATTAAGCCTGAAAAGCTAGATATAAGAAGAAAACTAAAAGTAAATTGGAAAATAAATGTTCATAAAAGCAGAATGAGATGATAAGACAAATTTTATGGTTGTCTTTTTTAGATAAGACATTTTCTTCAACAAAAGAGTAAATCCCCGACATTATCATAACGTGTTCAAAGAACAATATATCTTGTAATTTTGTACAGGATGATTTCAGTTCCTGAGTAAATATGAAAAAGAGTACAATGTATGATTGTCTTTGTGTATATATATATATATATATATATATATATATATAGATATATATCAGAGCTGCGACTACCGAATGTAAATCGGTATCGATACTACCGACGGTAGATTGGAAATACCTAACCGATTATACAATATTTGGTAGAAACTACCAAATACCGAACCGATTGACAATCGGTACGGTATATTTGAAAGTATGACTTTTGTGACATTCACATAGAGACATAAAGATAAAAAGAGCTTATTCCCGTAAATAGCAGAGAAACATCGTTCAACTGTCGCTTTTCCCAACATAAACAAAGCAATTTGCACTACGTCATCGTAAGTTGATATTTGGATAGAAGTAGATTATATATTGTTTCATTAAAAACGAACAAATATTTGAATGAAATTTACGTTTTGTTTTTCTAAGTATTAAGGTAAAAGTTAAAGCACATCCTTGTGTGAAGAACTTGAACTTTGGGAAATAAATAAACAACAACAAGTTATATTATTATTGAACATATATAAAAATATACATTCAATATAAGCACATGCTATGCATTGAATACTAAAGTACCTGAAAGTGTATTTAATATCGGACAATGAGAGACAGTATATGGAAAAAAATTATAGCCTTCCATTTCCTACAAAATCCAAGTACATACCTATATGATTTATATAAAATTAGTATGTAATTAATTTCAAATAATCTTTAATAAATTATAACAAATTATGTATTTAATTGTCCTTTGATATAAATTGTCCGATATTAAATGCATATGAAGAATTCACAGGGCGGATACATAAATAAATTTCTCTCTCTTTCTTATCTACCGTACCAAATATCGATCGATACTGTATATATAATAAAATTACTGATATCGATCGGTAGAATATATTTATACCGTTTGTTCGTTTGTTTAGCTCCTAGATTGGACCCACCTCACCGGAACTTAATCCGGTATCAGGTATTATACCGTATACCGAACCGGTGGTCGATTTTCTACCGAATACAAGCTATGATATATATATATATATATATATATATATATATATATATATATATTCTATATTTTTTAAATGTTTTAAATGTTAGCAACATTGTGGATTTTCTGTTTCTTGGTGATAAATGAAGACGACATACAAAGTTTGAACAAAATCGGTCAACATTACGAGGTCGCACAACGAGGTCAAAGTTTAAAAATTTAGTAAAAATATAGTTTTCCGCAAATTTATTCAAAATGGTGGACGTTACAGACTTCAATAATTATTATTAATTTAAAGGAAATCTAATTTACTACCATACGTATCTTTGATGTTTTTTAATAAAACAAAGTTTTCAGTAAAAATAAAGCAAGAAAGAGAGTGTGTAATGTTAGCATATTTCATAGCTTTTTTGTATCAATAACTTCACTTTTTTTTTCTTATGTATACAGTGAAGACGTGTTTTCTCTGGCTCCGAAAGAAAGTGTCTATATCTTGGTTTCTGAGTGTAGTTTGACCTTTTTATGCAAGTAAAGAGTGATGTAAGTGCATGGAGACTCGATAGTGGGTGCCTATAACGGACTAATTACTCTAAAAGTCCGGGTTTCGGATCTTTTTCGATCTTCGTGACTTCTGAGAACACAAAGGCTTTATTGTTTGACCCTCTTCTTCTTCCCCCTCGCAGCGCTCCCGCGTTCTTGATTTTTCTTCTAAGAAAAAGAAGGTGAGTGATGTCTTCTCCCTGTAAAGAACCACCTGACATAGGTGATAATGATAAGCCGGTCGTGGCAAAAAAAGGCGGGGAAAAAAACAACTCGGAGGAGATGAAGAGCGTATCTGTCAAAGGGAATGAAGAAAAAAGAAATGAATCTAGCTCAGCTGGAATGGACGAAAGGATGACAATCAACTACAAAGCCAGCCTTTTAAAGAAGAAAAATACTGGATTAGATAATAGTCCAGTTTGGAACAAAGTGTTTATTGAATGGAAAGAGGAGAGTGGAGTTCCCAAGAGGGTTTTTTCCCTGATATCTCTCATTATTATAAATTAATAAAATGCTTGTCTATACAAGAAGAGGAAATTCTGCAGATTAATGACTGTAAGAGTGGAGCGGGCTTTATTGTTTTTACATTAAAGGCTCCTATCAATGTTCTCATTCGATTCAAACACTTGAAAGATGTAAACAAAATAGAAGACGATACATATTTTGCAGTGAGGGGCTTAAAGAAGATTAAAACCCTTCAAGACCGGTGGAGGTGGTAATCAAGAATGGTTCAGAAGTTAACCTAGGAAGGCTAAAAGAAGTGATGGAAAGATACGGGACGTTATGTGGGAATATTGAAAATATACAGCACTCATTCGTACCAAAAGAGGGTATTGACACGTCATTTTTGGAAAAAATGAACAAAATCAATTCAGGACGACTGAAATTTCGTATGAAACTAACAAAGCCGATTCCTTGTATAGTCCCAGTTGCTGGGAAGAAAGTAGAGCTCATTTGTAGCCTACAAAAAGCTCAATGTTTTAAATGCCTAAAGTTTGGGCACATAAGGAATAACTGTACTTCTGCGAAAAGAGTTTTTGTTTCCGAATTCGAGGCAGAGTTCAGGAGAGAATTGGGACTTCCACCGAGAGTCGAAAGTAGCATGACTTTGGACAAAGATGACATGGTTCAAGACGAACCCAATGGATATGCCAATGATACTGGAGGGATTAACAATTCTAACTCCAAGGAATTCACCAAAGACAACCAACCGAAAGCAACCCCCCCTGACGGAAGAAAGGCTGTTCAAATCGAGAGAAAAGAAGCTAGTTGTGATAATAGTGATACCCCATTGGCAGCCCAGAAAGAAACCATTACTAACGCTGAATCGACTACAACCAACGACGGAGAGCCAGACAAGAATGAAAATTCTTATCTTCAATCAAACAAGACAGCCTGTTCCATGAGGGACGACTGGAAGCTTGTTATGCGAAGAAAGTCGCCAACTCCAGAGCAATCTGCCCCAACTAAAATATCAGCCGACAAAAAAAAGGTCAAAAGGATTTTCAGTAGTCCAGATGATGGCGCTTCAAAGAGAATCAGAGAAGTAGACGGCGCAGAAGGGGAATCTCCACTCTCGTTGAGTGACTCCATGTGATCAGGTTTTCCCTCCATCTAACTCAATATGAAGATAGCAGTCCTTTCCTACAACGTCAACTCTATTGCTTCGGATGTTGTTTCTTTGGTGGATTCACGATTAAAGGACACCCGGTCGATCTCATATTTAATCCCCCCCTCGCATGATACCTTTATCTCTCTCGTACAGCAACGCTTGTCCCACACGTCGAGAGGAGTTGTTCTAATGATCAGAAGAACACTAACGCCATGTCTTATTAAAGCGGACCCCCTGGGAAACTCCATTTCGACGGATATTATCTTCAACAGAGAAATCACAAGAGTTATAGGAGTCTATGAACCGAACATGGACTTTACAAAAATACTACCCGGAAACAACAATGAAAACGTTAAGTACTCTTACCACCGAAAAAATGTCTTGTGTTCTTGTTTTATTTTATAAGTTTGGCCATAATCCCCCCCCCCCCCAATTAATTAACATGCCTATGAACTTAAAAATCTTAAGCGCTAATGCAAATTCCATTTTTAACCAATCAAAAAGTAAAAAATTAATTAACTATTTATGTGTATACAAACCGGATATTATATCAATTTGCGATTCACGCATAAAAAGTTTGAATTACGATTATTGTCTTCCAGAAGGATATGAGACCTTCATTGTTCCGGCAGTGAACATTAAGGCAAAACATCCTTCCAGAGGCATTATTTTACAAATCAAAAAGAAGTTACAGCCAAAATTAATTGCCAGTGATACTGGGGGTAACTACTGTGTACTTGAGTTGAAATGGGGAGACAGATGTATTAAAATTATATCAATTTATGGTCCTAATAGGGATGACCCTGACTTTTATCGTTTTATTGAATCCAATTTTTTGAATAAAAGCATCTGCAAAGACGAAGCCGTTATATTGATGGGAGATTTTAATATCTCTTTGTTGAGGGAGCGAGACTCCTGGAATTATAAACATCAAAATAACTTCAAAGCTAAAACGGTCTTGAAAAATATTTTAAATAAGAACTCACTGAAAGATGCAGCCACCAAATTCAACGAAAAGCCAGAGCACACATTTTATGTTAAAATAGGGAACTCAGTGATTAAACACTCGAGGCTAGACTACTTCTTTGTTTCTGAAGGCCTATTCCCTTTACTTTCAGAGTACCAAACGATTCCTAAGTTCATGTCGGACCATAATCCAATTATGATAACTTTTACTGATTCGAAAATTAAACCCAAAAAGTGTTGGAAATTAAATACCTCACTGCTTGAGGACAAAGATACCCAATCTTTAATCAGAAAGGTAATTAAAGGAGTTTCCTTGAGATTGAGATCTGGGGAAATTAAGTCCCCTTCTTATGCTTGGAAACGTATTTTGGACGGATCTAGGAGAATATATATCAAACTTGGGGTAAGATTGAGTGAGGAAAGAAAAATGAAATTTGGGGAACTGATTAGGAAAAGAGAGATGGGAATCATTGGTGGAGGTGGAAGAGTTAGGTAGGTTGACTAACTTCTACAACCAGGGGAATTTAATTAGGTCTGGAAACCAAAATGTTCCGAAGGAACAGGTTGTTTTTGGCAAAATAAACAAAAGGAACGTTTCAACGGAGAAAAAAAAGTAGTAAGAGCTCTTTTTAGCGAGGACGGGAGTTTGATTGAAAATGAAAATGGGGAAAAAACATAGTCAAAAACTTTATGAGGAGTTGTACACGTGTAGACATTGTACGGACCAAAAAGGTTCCTTTTGCTTGAAATGCACATTTAACACTGCACACTATTACGACTTGAGGATTTTAGCAAAATATAAAAGTAACAGAAGTAAAAATATCTCATAGACAGAGTTTGGAAAGTGAAATCGAGAGTAAAGAAATTATCGAGTACGTAAAATCTTACACGAAGAAAATAGAGCTCCTGGTCCTGATGGCTTTCCCATTGAGTTTTATGCTATGTTTATCAATCTTTTGGTACCTATATTAGAGCTAGTTTATAGAGAAGCTCATATGAAGGGATACTTCGAAGAACATATTTCTTTGGGAAAGCTTGTCTTGATCCCTAAAGTAGGCAAGAATCCAAGATTTGTCGAAAATCTGAGGCTCTAACCCTTCTCAATACTGCTTTTAAGGGTTTACTGTAATATAATCGTACATATTATTATCGCGCACGCCTTAATCGCAGCCTTTAACATCGTATGCTTTTTTTCGTACGTTCCTTTATCGCACGCCTTTAACATCGCAATCTTTTTTAAAGGGAGTATTATTAACGCGTTGCTCAATTGTCGTTGCTGCTTATAATCGCCCGTTTAAACATCGTGGTCATTATCATCGTAGTTTTACTTCAATGAATTCATGAATCCAAAAGAGGAAAAAAAGAAAAAAAGAAAAGGGGGCTGAAGGGAAATAATAATAATAAAAGATATCATCTCATCATCAGTCGTGAGTAAAAACAACAACAACAAACATCTCGAAATTTCTGAAGAATTGTAGTGCTGTTTAAGTCATGGAGAATCCAGCATTATCTTTGCTTAATTTCTTCGAAGGACTTGAAGCCAGGTCTTTGTGGTAAGTGGAAAAATGCATTTATGGACAAATATATAAGAGTCGTGTCCTACTCGTCCAGTTTTATAGGACTTGGATCCGGACTCTTGGGACTCCAGGACTCTGATTCGGATGTGATTGGTCTTATAGTACTTGAATTCAGATTTTTGGGACTCAAGGACTCGGATTCGATCAATTTTTGAGGACTTGAAATCGGACTTGGGAATCCTGAATGATTATATTCAGGATATGGACTCTCATTTTTGGCTGTGATTCTACGTGTCCCATCCAAGCTATATTATATTTAAGTTTGTATTATAAGTAAGTAGGTTGTAGTAAAGATATGGAATATATGAAATACCATTTGCCATTAATATCAAATAACCTTTCATGATGCCTATTAACAGAAAATCCTTTACGTAATATGTAAAATATTATAGAAAAAGTTATTGTTTATCGTTACTAGTTTTATTTTATTTTCAAAAGTGCTTTTTCATTTTTTCATTCATACTGTTTGAATCGATAGATCACTTTTTATATGTTTAGAATATATTTTACGTCACAATTTCAGGAGTTGAAATCCTGGATTTATCGGCTCCTTACTTCAACGACGACCCGAGTTTATCAAACATAAACATTTGAGCTCCATGGACAACGGGAATAGTTATATTAAGTCATCAGGATTGATGAGTTACTAGTAAGAGTCCATTCACGGGACCTTTTGGCGTTAACACACTCAAGCTAAAGACGTTTACGAGCACTACCAAGACGAACTTCTCTACGGAATTAATCTTTATGCAAGAGGAGTTCAAGCATCCAAGACGAAGGAAAGAAGATTGTATACTGCTACAAACACTCTTTTGCGGCAAAGAAAGTCTCCGCTCCTCGATGAGTGACGTGGAGCTACAGGTGGACCTGGCCATGGAGAGGTAGTGTCGGTGGAGACCCAGCTTTACTACCGGAATCCAATACATGAAGTCCGCTTATGAAGTTAACTATGTTTTTTTTGTGACAATTGTCCAGTTTAAAATTTGAATGTAATCAGATAAAACAATAATAATACTTTAGTTTATCATTATTTAATAAATCTTATGTTTCTCATTTCAAATCTCGCAATAATTGTAACTGGTCACCAAACTTATCAATTTTTTTTATAAAAAGTGCTAATTAATTTTTATTTATTTTCTAAGATATGTCGTTAAAATGATTAAGCTAATAAAATTTTACTTTAACATGATTTGAAAGAGTTTTTACTATGGATATATGGTCTCTTACAAAATTTCTTACAAATCCAATAAGTTATAGGCGTCTCTTTGAAATAAATCATTTAAACTACTTTTTCACTAGTATTTTATCACTATTTACACTTCAGATAGGGAGAGGTCCTCTCGGAGCAGGAGGGGAAGTACCGAACGATGTCACCCGCAAATCGCCAACTTGAAACCTACGGAATCCTTATGTAGAGCTGCTGCTGATATGAATAATGGCTTTTAGGTCTCCCTCATAATTAAGATATTATCTTATCAATTTATTATATTATAATACAGACATAGATTAAATACTACTATAGATGAGAAAAAAAACATTTTAAACGAATTTACTGTTCCTACACTTTAATTCATGAAAGTAATTAATTTATATTAGATGGCTAATAAATTTCATTCACAATTTCTTATATCATAATACAGAAAAAAATTCAATATTACTTTAGATGATAAATAAATATTTTAAACGAATTTACTTTTCCGACAGTTTAATTCCCCTTCATTCTTTCTGAGGGATTCCAAACATTAGAAACGTTGACCTTTTTTACTCTTCTTCGCGCTACTGAAACTCAAACATGTGCTGAGTCGGTCATTGGCTTACTTCCTGGAAAAGGTCTATGGCCTATTGAGTAGTCTTAAGGGTTGTTTCATCTTCAAACTTATAATATATTTACAATAGTACAACCTACTTACTTTTAACATAAACTTATGAACAATGATATGAACAACTTTTGGTAAATTAGTTACCGTGAATAATTTAAAATTATTTATGATACGATCACAACAAATTAAAAGCCCAAATATTGTATTTTTTATATATTATTAAAAATTACTTAGAATAATAAATTATGAAAATTCAAAATAAAGACAGAATTAGATTTCACGCAATTATTGTTCATTAATCACCATTCACAAATCAGATTAATTTTGTGTCAAAAAGTATATTGATAAAAAAAGATGATACCCCTTCATAATGTTTAAATAAATATGTTTCAATCAATACTTATTATATAAACCTTCCATGATCATGGGAAAAAATATTAATGTCTTCTATAATAATCATTTAAAAGAGACGCTTAATTGTGGAACAATTACATCATCAAACAAAGCTCCATGGAGCGTATACAGCTGATTGAATAAAGGAGGGCTTGCTTTAAATGTGCCATCGGCGTACCACTTCCTCGCTCGCGACAGCACCTCTAAATTTCTATGGGTCACGCAACCTGTTCCTATGAAAAAAAACTGAAAAATGCAAAAAATCCATAAAGATTCGACGAACCACACACACTTTACAAATAAATGCTTCGACTAAGTGTATCTGAAAATAGGGTATAGACCAAGGCTTATATTTAGTTCTATGAAAGTTTTTAATACACTTTTTCATTAAAATCTACAACAACAACAAAAAAAGGACGAGAAGCCATATAAACAGAACATATGATTTGTTGAAAAGTAAACTCAATTCAGATATGCAAAAAGCTATTGAACAAAAAACTTTTTGGGGCGAATGATCTTGTATCAAAAATGTTTTATGCGATATTATAAGCCCCACATGAGAAACATTGGCGCTTTTCCATTTATTTACATGAGCAATAAATACGTTCATGGTTTAATCTTGATAAGATCCTTTGGATTTCGTGATATTAGGAAGACATACGATTATTTGTTCCATCCTCCATGATTGGATGATCCTAAAAAACAAGAAAAATAATGCTCATTAAATTAATAAATATAGTGTATTTATTAAATTTTTAAAATTAATTATGTTAGTTTTCATTTTATTTTAAAATAAGTGGAGATTTGTCCTCACTTATCCTAGGTCTGAGTTAAGTCCTTAGTGGTATTATTGGTTTGTCTTTTATATTTAGTATCTTTTATGGTCGATTTATTGTTTTATTGACTGATTGTTTTTGCTTGATATCGTAAGATCATGTTTATTATTATTTATTTTTTCAACATTTAATTTTTGTATTTTAACTTTTGTTTGGAGACCTAATTTAAAACTAAAATGTTTATAAATATATAAAAATACATTCTTTTTTTATTGGAAGAGATTGATTGTGGTACTAAATTGTTAATGGTATGATATCTTACTCGTGTCTGTCAATTAAAGATAGTGAGGGGGCAAATAAGAGATGGATATATTTCAATCCTTAATTTTAGATCAGAAGACTTTGCTTGTGAATTGGGTTGCATTTGTGTTTAGAAGTCTTCTTCTACTTTTACACTCATATGCCAATGCTTCGAGGATTTCAATAGCCTTACAGTCTCACGACACTCACGGAGGCAACTCGGGTTCCTCGGAGAACGGCGAGGGAAGGGTACAATAGTATTGGATTCCGGTAGTAAAGCTGGGTCTCCACCGACACTACCTCTCCATGGCCAGGTCCACCTGTAGCTCCACGTCACTCATCGAGGAGCGGAGACTTTCTTTGCCGCAAAAGAGTGTTTGTAGCAGTATACAATCTTCTTTCCTTCGTCTTGGATGCTTGAACTCCTCTTGCATAAAGATTAATTCCGTAGAGAAGTTCGTCTTGGTAGTGCTCGTAAACGTCTTTAGCTTGAGTGTGTTAACGCCAAAAGGTCCCGTGAATGGACTCTTACTAGTAACTCATCAATCCTGATGACTTAATATAACTATTCCCGTTGTCCATGGAGCTCAAATGTTTATGTTTGATAAACTCGGGTCGTCGTTGAAGTAAGGAGCCGATAAATCCAGGATTTCAACTCCTGAAATTGTGACGTAAAATATATTCTAAACATATAAAAAGTGATCTATCGATTCAAACAGTATGAATGAAAAAATGAAAAAGCACTTTTGAAAATAAAATAAAACTAGTAACGATAAACAATAACTTTTTCTATAATATTTTACATATTACGTAAAGGATTTTCTGTTAATAGGCATCATGAAAGGTTATTTGATATTAATGGCAAATGGTATTTCATATATTCCATATCTTTACTACAACCTACTTACTTATAATACAAACTTAAATATAATATAGCTTGGATGGGACACGTAGAATCACAGCCAAAAATGAGAGTCCATATCCTGAATATAATCATTCAGGATTCCCAAGTCCGATTTCAAGTCCTCAAAAATTGATCGAATCCGAGTCCTTGAGTCCCAAAAATCTGAATTCAAGTACTATAAGACCAATCACATCCGAATCAGAGTCCTGGAGTCCCAAGAGTCCGGATCCAAGTCCTATAAAACTGGACGAGTAGGACACGACTCTTATATATTTGTCCATAAATGCATTTTTCCACTTACCACAAAGACCTGGCTTCAAGTCCTTCGAAGAAATTAAGCAAAGATAATGCTGGATTCTCCATGACTTAAACAGCACTACAATTCTTCAGAAATTTCGAGATGTTTGTTGTTGTTGTTTTTACTCACGACTGATGATGAGATGATATCTTTTATTATTATTATTTCCCTTCAGCCCCCTTTTCTTTTTTTCTTTTTTTCCTCTTTTGGATTCATGAATTCATTGAAGTAAAACTACGATGATAATGACCACGATGTTTAAACGGGCGATTATAAGCAGCAACGACAATTGAGCAACGCGTTAATAATACTCCCTTTAAAAAAGATTGCGATGTTAAAGGCGTGCGATAAAGGAACGTACGAAAAAAAGCATACGATGTTAAAGGCTGCGATTAAGGCGTGCGCGATAATAATATGTACGATTATATTACTGGACACCCTTTTAAGATCCATGGGGGTATTTTAGCAGGAAGGCTAAACATCTTTTAAAAGATATAATAAACCGCTCAAAAGGTTTTGTACCGGGGAGGGTAATGGAGGATGTTGGGAGAGGCATTAAAGATGCTATGCCCAAGGTTAAAGATACAAGGACAAATATTGCCATCATGGGAATTGATTTTAGAAAGGCATTCGATAGCATGTCACATCAATGGATGTTGAAGTGCTTGAAGGGCATGGATTGGGGAGTAATTTTATTAAAATGGTAGGAGTAGGTCTATGCAATCTTTTACTTTTATGAGGAGACCAAGAACGTTTTTCAAATTAATAGAGGATGTCGGCAAGGTGATCCGATTTCCCCCACCTTGTTTATTATGTCAGTGAATTACTGATTGAAGAAATTCAAGTATCTAGGCAAATAAAGGTATTGAGGTAGGTAAAGCTATAATAAAAGTACTTGCATTTGCCGACGATTGACCATGATCTTTACTGGAAGTAAAGGTGATATAGAGGATCAGTAAAAAAAATACACTTAGAATTTTGGAAGAACATAAGAAGTGCTCGGCTTAGAGGTTAATCTATGTAAAACCCAAATAATGTCCGATTTTGCAATACCTTTTGATATGGACGATATTAAATCAACAAGTGTTATGAAAATATTAGGAACACATATATCTTTAAATGAGCGTGATTTCATTGAGAACTGTACGCTTATAGAGGAAAAGTAAGGAAAAACACAACCTCCTATGCGGTTTTTTTAAAAGAAAAACCCTACTGCGAGAGTTTTTATTTGGAATGCAATTATTTTAGAAAGTGACTCATGTCTTAAGATTAACCCCATTTTCTGAAATTTTATGTAAAAAAATAGACGAAATCTGTGATTCATTTGTATATCCGGAGGGTCGTCTAAGAAATATATCCTGGAATCGCATTATAACTCCAGTAGGGTACGGAGGATTGGGTTTATTATTTATTAATAACTTTTGGAAGGCTATTCTTTTCAAATGGGTTCAGAGACTACTAGAAAAAGACTCTATATAGGCAGAAGCGTTGGATTATTTATATAGGGAGCAAATGGGGCATTCCATAGACGAAGATGTGGGTAATGGCCCGCACAAAATTTTAGAGATAGCTAAAAAAATTAGCCCATTTGGGATAGGAACGAAGGGATCTTTGGTGAAATGACAAATGCAATATTACCTTGCATGGAATGGCAAGAGCCCGTAGCAGGGAACAAAAGATTACAATTTTTAACCAATACCTCAATAAAACGGAAAATAAGCTACATAGGAGAGGTTTTACTCAAGACAATTTTTTTACACCAAATGAATTACTAGAAAGACGGAAAATTTTAAGATTAATAGATTTAAAAACAGGAGTGTGGCCCTAGAAATTGTTTTTTTTTTGGTTTTATCATATTAACAAACACCAAAAGTCTGCGGTATTCCCTAATGGACAAAAAAAGGAGGAAATATTTTTTAGATCAAATAAACAGAAGAAAAGAAAATTATGGTTTGAGTATGCGGTACGGGATATCATAAAGGGACTTCAATCGGCACTGTTCTGTCACTCCTTGTTCTGGTTCAAGTATAGAGTGGTTACAAATACCCTTTACTGGGCAGTATCTGTGGAAAGACGGAGGAGGAAAGATATTGTTTCTTTTGCAAGAACTGTTTGAGTCATCTAAACATTTCCTTTAGAGTGTACAGAGATAGGGAGGTCTTAAACTATCTTCAATATATTTTAACAAGTTTTTAGGTTTACAATTGCGGCGTACAAGCTTTGTTTTCTTTTATACCGGTCTGCATCAGGAAGAGGTTAATTATATCATGGCAAAGACCCAGTTCTTTTTATACAAATTGAGAACAGAAAGGATACCCAAATTTTAAAGAAATAGTGATAAAACAATGAAAAAACTATTGACATAATTGCTGTCCTTTGTATATTGTATCTATACTTAATGGTTTTTTTATTAATACAAATTTTTTTTAAAAAATATCTTAAGAGCCCCCTAAAATTTTCCCCCTACAGTTTAAAATGTTAATGTTTTAGTTAAAACTTTATTATAAGGTTTGATTTTTTGAAAGTTTTGTTGTATTGTCGTGTAGTATATAAGTGAAAATAAAATTGTTGTACTGGTGTACAAAAAAAAATTTAACTTCACTCGCCTGTTGAAGATGATTTGTTCGCTTGAGAGTAAAATAGTACTTTAAGCTTAGTAAACCTTAGATGATTAATCCAAAAAGACATTAGTTGCATTCTATCATTCAGAATTCAGTACAATCTGAGTTTACGTCATATGATTCAGAGCCTGTATGACCTATAAGAAATCGATTATGAAAAAATAAATAATAATGTGTTTCTATATTTGCGTCAAGGTATCCTCTCAAAATTTTACTTTGTCTTGATGCATTTACAATCCATTATATGCGTCATTTTGTACGCGAGATAGGCTCTTTTAATGTACACATAACTCTCCTTATTAAATTGACATGATTTAGTATACCAAATATTAAAGCTGGTTTACCAAGCTTTCATTTGATATGTTTGGTGTTCAAAAATCGCTATACTTTAAGAGATAAGCAAATACGTACTCTCCCCAAAAATTGATCTTTGATATGAGAATATACGATTGCCATTTGGTAACGGCTGTTAGTGTTACCTGGATAGAAAGAAAAAAAGAAGGAGAGAGTATTTTGCCTCACTTCTCTCCCTTCTCTTTCTCGTATTTGATATCATTCGTATTAAATAGCGTAAAAATTGTAATAAGGTGGCTATTAGTTGTGACTCTCTCATTAATGAGAATGTCAGAACTACGTTTTATTTGACGAAAAATCGACAGCGCATTCTTATCAGGAGCACATAAAATATGGGCTATATATTGGAATATCTAATATCTATGGACTTTTACCTAATGGAATGTCGTGTATAAAAATCCTATGTAAAATATCTTGCCTCATAATATTAACACTTATACAAACTAGAGGCATATATATAGAGTGCAAACCTCCGCCGTCACGGGGTCTTATGAGCCTTCCGAGGCGGATTTTTCACGACTGGGGCGGCGTAGAGGGACGGGGGAGGGCTCCCCTCGACGGAAATTCCGAGAGGAAGACGCTCCTGGCAACCAATTTTACAGCACAGCGACATCTATTGGCAGAGTAGGCTAACTTGAAATATTTATTAGTATTTAGCTCATTTTGCATCTTAATTCTGCACTCAGAGATGCCAAATTTAATCACTTGTTCCTTTTGTTATTCCAACAACTCCACAAAGTTTCATCGAATCCGGTCCGTACTTTTTGAGTTATCCTGCTGACAAACAAACCAACCACCAAACAACAAACCAACAAACAAACAAACAAACCACACGCAGTGAAAACAATACCTCCTTCGGCGGAGGTAATAATGAAATCTCTGGTTATATTATAAAAGTCTTATCTTTATTTGAAATATATTTAGTACATTTTTTTTAAATATGTGTAACGAACGATACTTTATAAATTTATATACTTTATACATTTTAAAGATGGCATTACTATCAGCTGATGGCTGATCCGTCTTTTTTTTGGTGTTGTAATTTTTCCCGGCTTCAATTTAATTCAGTTGTAGCGAATGCATCACTTAAGAAGGGGATTTATGTGCCGAATCTGTGGGACATGTTATTTATTTCTTGCCAAAATAAAATAAATATTACAGTGTTATAGAGGCTTCAGTAAGGAGATTTGGTTATCAAAAGAGATATATTTACTCGAATAACTACGCCAGATATCCATATGTGCCTCAAGTTACTCAGGGAAACCATAATATTGGCCCCTGGGATCGATTTTCCTTCTTGGATTTCGTTCCTGTCTTTACGCTACGTCATTGGCTATAAGTAATGAGGACAGGGTAAGTCTCTATTACACCATAGAGATATAAAAGATATAGAGAGCTTATTCCTTTCAATATGAGAGAAACATCGTTCAGCTGTATTTTGTGTTCATATAAACAAAGTAATTTGATCTACGTCATCGTAAGCGATCATAGAGATAAATTCTATATCTTTACAATAATAAAATACAGATGAAGGAATAAGCTCTCTATATCTATTTTATTCCTATGGACTTATGATAGAAAACTCCTATAGACAATATTCATGAACTCCTTCTACTAATAACTTCTACTAGAACTTTTATGGGGAATCCAAGCGCTACCATTGTACATCAGTGTATATTCCTCCTTTTATAGTAAATTCAATCGCTCAGCATCTTGAAAGCCGAGTGTCATTCATGATCTGCATGAACCCAACCTGCTATGACTTCCTATCGGATGAATTGTAAACTCGTGGAACAAGCAATCTCAGAGTACATAAGCTGATAATCCTCCCTTCTCATGGTATCTCCGTTATTGGCATGGCAAATTATTTAACTTTGTCGTCCACACATAAAAAATATCATAATCTGGAAGAATTCGAGTCACTTTACAAATATTTATATTTAAGGATATTTTATGTTAAATTATAATCACTTTGACTCTTGAAGCATTAAGACTATTTTAAATACTATCGCTTAGTCTTACTAATAGGATTATAATTAGTTTTATTATATATTCTTTTGTAATTTATATTTCATTTTAGATCCAAGCTGTAACAAATTATATTAGTACAGTGGCGGTAATAAGTCCGCGAAGTGGGACTTTACGACACTGTAGTTTTTATTGTGTTAGAATTTCGTGCTTAAAACGGTAGATACGTTCTTCAGCTTCATCAAAACAAGTTCATTTTAACAACAAGTTTCTGTCGACATTCCTCCAGCATCATGAGCAATTTCCGTGACATATAGATACCTTTCATTGCGCGGGGTTGAGTAATTCTGATATTGTCAAGAAGCTCAAGGACATAAAAGTACCTACAAGCTTGTTTACAACACGGTCAACGGTACAAGGAGACCGGAAAAACATCCGACATGGCCCAGGAGGGCCGACCAATGTCTGTGAGAACCAGGCGTTGTGTGAAGAGGATCCGCGAGAAGATCAGGAGGAACCCTGCAAGAAGCCTGAGAAAGATGGCCAAAGAGGAAAATATGAGCGAGGGGTCGATGAGAAAGGATGGGGATGACTCCATATAAGAAGATAAGGCTTCAACTTCTTTCTGAGGCCACAATTGAGAGGCGAAGAGAACGAGGCCGAATTCTTCTGAACAAACTGAAGTCTGGCACGCAGGGTCCAGTTTTTTACACGGACGAAAAATTGTTCACAGTTCAGGCGGTGTACAATTCCAGAATGATCGGATTTGGCCAAGAGCAACATTCCTGTCAGGTTCAAGGAGTCTTCCAACGTCAAAAACCAAAGTCTGTGATGGTCTGGGCAGGATTATGTCAGATGGGAAAAGAGCCCTCTCATATTTGTCCCGAGGGTGTCAAGATTAACAAGGAGGTCTACTGTCAATGTAAATGACCAAAGACTGCCATGGATCAAGGTGAGTATGGGGAAACCTTCTTCACTTTTCAGCAAGACTCTGCCAATGGGTCCAAACTTGTCAAGAATGGTGCAAGTAGAATTTTCCTCCTTTTGGGGACAAATTTACCTGGCCACCTTCAAGCCCTGATCTCAACGTCATGGACTTCTCCATGTGATCCATACTTGAGAGCAGGCTTTTGCTCGCCCCACCGAAATTTGACCACCTTAAAGAGGCTCTCGTGAAGGAATGGGAAAAATCAGAGAAGAACCGGTGCGTGCAGCTTGCCAACTGGTCCGGGACGTCTTGAAACTGTATGCGTGAGAATGGCGGACATTTTGAAAATTGTAAATAGTGTGTTGGTACGACCTTTAGAAAATGTCTACCAAGTCTGCAATTTCAGTGAGAAATATACTATTTAGACTACATTTCTCTCTTCCGGACCTATTACGCCCTGTAGATACATGAATAACTTTGATAAAAAGAGAACCAATCTAAGCTACAATCTTATTTATACATTTACTAGTGTAATTTTTCTGAAAAAATAAAGTAATAGATGTAAATCCGAGAACCTATTAGCGAGGGTTTACAACCTCTGTAATTTCTCATTATTGCGGAAGTGTCTTGTTTTGGTATATTTTAATATACTTTTGAGGCTAAATAAATGTTTGTAACGGGAAATCCTCTCACGTAGTTACAAGATATTGTACAATCTATGTATATAATAATACTCTAGAACGAACAAAAAAAAACGCGACAATTTTGCATGCTACAGCCAACCACTTGATGGTCGAGTTTGAACTTTGGCACGAGATGTTTTCGATCTGGAGATTATACTGGTCAAAAAATAAATTTTCTTTATGGCCACAATGGCTAGAAAAGGCCGATTGAAAGTGGATTCCAGGTTTTGATAAACAAATGTTTTTTTTTATTACTAATATTTCAAAGAGCTACTCTTTCTAAGAATGTGATATTTACATGTTGGTATGTATCTTTAATAACTACATTATAAGAGCGATCAAAGTTAAATAAAAAAGGGAGAAAGAAAAAATGCGGTCCCTATCTATATAATAAAATTAATATAATATAACTAAACAGAACAACTCATCCCGCCCGAGGACTGGTATACCACTATTGCTTAAAGTTGCACAGCTTACTTGCTAGGAATTTTTTCTGTTGTGCCACTGAAGAAAACCACATTATAAATCATAGCCAATGGCACTTGGCTTAAATTTAAAAGAAAAAATTAAGATTAAGATATTTCATATATACATATATATTAGCCTGTCCCGTTTTTAGGTCAAGCAATCCGATTTTTTGCTCCGAGCGATTTTTTGCTGCGTAGTGATAAAAAATGAGATTGAGAAAGTTTCAAGCCTTCAAAGGCGATTTTTGTGACTACACAATCAACTCAAAGTTTCAAAAAGGACGTTTTTGGGTCAAAATGACGTTTTTGGATTGGCTTGTGCTGACTGAGTTTAAGTGATATCAAGTAATTTATTTTTCTAAGGGTTGCTTGAAGTCTCCTCTTTCGACTAAATTTTGGAGCATCAAGGAAATAATATTCTATGGTTTTTGGCACGTTAAGTAGGCCTCTTTGGCCCAAATATTATTTTTTTGTTTTTCGCTAATATTTGCCCTAAAATTATCTTAGCAATTTTGTTATTTTTGCTGCAAAATATTTGTCTTACTATTATATTTCGCTTCTGTGTTTCGGTGTTTTCAATTTTTTGGCGGACTGGATTAAACTATTCACATATATTTATTCTGATTTTTTCTATTAGTTTTGATAACCAGCTTTATATTATTTTTTAGTAAATAAAAATTATTAATAATATTTTACGTGCTAATGCTAGGTTTATTTTACTCATCTTAAAACCAAATATAATTAGGAAGTTAGGAAAATTTATTAAAAACTTTATTCCATGAGGATATAAATAATATTGTAAAGTATTAATAGCGATTTTCTTTCCGCAATGTACAATATTTTATAACACTAACACCCATATTTTCCATAAACACGTCAATAGCATTTGATCATTATGAAAATTGCACCAAATTTTATAATAGTATACAATATTTTTGCGCAAAATAAACAAATTGCTAAGATAATTGATAGTGGCCATGATTCAGTGAATAGATTATATAAAACTATCAAAGAATTAATACGATAACCTACAAAATTTCATCGCCGATTGATTTAATTTCTTCAGTTATACTGAGGATTATACTCGTAGGTCCTGATTCGTCAATATATTAAAACAAATAGCAATCGCTTCTAAACCAAGAATGTAAATTGGGAGCTCAAATAGCGAA
>CP045899.1:1590595-1624560 GCA_013387185.1 Caligus rogercresseyi
TTGTATTTTATCTATTTATAATTTAATTGTACTATCCTACTTGAAAAGGAGTACTTTTTTTGGGTACAGCGTACAAAGACTTTATTTATGTGTCCAATTCACTTCAAACAATTATAAGTATATATATATACACGTATGTATATAAAATTAACAATATAAAACCGAAGACATCATTACATTAATCATTGAGAAGGCATTGTTTAATAATGTTTTCTATACATGGTAACATATTATGTGGGAGGGGGATTTTAAAGCCCTTAATTTATAAAGAATACTAAAAGTTTTTGTATCATGAAATTAATTCATTTTGATAAGAACCAACATATATAAAAGCAAAGTTATTTATTTAAAATAATATCATACTTTTGTTGTACAAATTCTGAAATTGCATCCCTGTATCTTTGGTGACGACACATTCGGCTAAAAAGTGAAACACAGTTTCTCTGGAGCTTGAGCAAAAGAAACAGAGTCTGTCCTCACTAGTTTTTCCATGAATACTCCCAATTGTCAGCGTGTTTGTAAGAATTTTGAATTTAAACCAGTATAGTGTAAAATCAAAAAGGTTATTTTCCAATGTTTTAAAATCTAAACATTGGTTGCGGATTCATTAAATTTTCTTTTTTTCGTTGTAATTGACGTAAGTACTGTTGTTTCGTGTTTTCGTCTATTTGTATTATGCGAATATCTTTGTTTGTTAGACTTTTTAAGAAATAAACAGAGAATCCCTTGGTCCTATCTTTCTATTTTTAATGATAATGTTCTTTTTAATTCTCCTCCTCTCTAACTCTTCGGTAAAAGATTCTTTAATATCTATGTTAAAAATTTATCCAATAAAATCCAGTTTCTTCTTGATGGTCATGCCGCTTATAAATTTATATCTATGATTATTTTTGTTGGCTCTTGCCATTCCATAGTTGGCAGGATTTTCGAAATATTTCGTAGCTAAGATCAGAAACAGAATTCCAAAAAGGTTGTGGCGACTTTAAAGAATTCATAACTTTCATGGGGCCTTCGCTTCTGACTTTATCCAGCTTATTACGTTCTCTTGCTCAATGTAAGACCGTTTATTTTATTCCAGGAGCTTCTCCGCCGACTAATTCTGAGAACCAAGAAAACAATAGGGTTTTCCACATTCTTCTAATAGGGATTATACCTAATCCGCCATACTTTCTTGGGCAGGAGATCCGCTTCCATGTAATATTTTTTGTTCGGCCACCTTGAGAAAATTTGCGCAAATTTTATCAATTTGGTGCACTCACTCTCATCAGGTGCACTACTTTGGGAAAAGAGAGTGCCAAATTTGTATTCTAGCGGGAAGGTTTTTTCCCAATAGAAAGTATATCTGGAAGAATTTTAACGAATTTTCCTTCAATTTCTTTGAGGTTATCCGGTAAACATTCTCTTTCTATGGCTATCGTGGTACCCGTATTTGACTTCTGATACATTCTGCACAGGCACATCAGATTGTGATTGGTAATCACTTTGGTTTTCGTCATGTTCACACTTTTTGAATTTTTCGAGAATATGGAGTGTGGTGTCGATTGATCTATTCACCACCTCCCTGTCTCCAGAGTATATGACTGATATATCGTCCGCGAATGCTTCAACTTTATTTTCAAATTGTCCTACTTTTAAACCCTTTACCATTTCGTTCGTGTTAATTTCTCTAATTAATGATCGATAGCTAGGATGAATAGACTAGACGACAAAGGGTCTCCCTGCCTACATCCTCTCTTCACTGTGAAGCCTTCATCATACTTGAATATTTTGTTTGAATATTCCAAAGGCACAGAGAGACCATTCTTGTGAACTTTCCTCCAAACCCACGTGCTTTAAACTATTTACTAGAAATTCCTGCGTGACGCTATCATAGGCTTTTTGAAATTGATGGACCATAATCCCAGCCCTCTGTCCTGTCTTTTTCCGATTTCCACCGAGTCCACTATACCTCGAATGACATTTTCCATATACCTTCCGCCCACGAATCCTTTCTGGGATGGGTGAATGATATTGGGTATTACATGCTTTATTTTTTTTTAAGTATGCCGCTGTATATTTTATAGCAACTATTGAGCATAGTTAAAGGCCTCAAATTTTGGATGTATCTCGGTCTTTTCCACTCTTGGGAATGAGTGTCAAAATTCCAAATGTTATATGCTTATCAAAAGTGCCTTGAGATAGTGCTTCACTATAAACTTCTTTCAAAAGCGGACTTAAAAAATCAATGTATTTCTTAAAAAATTCAATAGGAAATCCATCAGGTCCAGGTGTCTTTTTCTTTTTTTATAAAACGTATATAGTTCCTAATCTCTTCTTCAGAAATTTCTTGTTCTGTTGTTGCTATGATGGTCGGTGATACTTGTGGAATGTCTTCTCTGCTTGATCCGAATGACATTTGAACAGGCGCCTTACAGAGGCCATCAACCGTTTCACACTCACATGTTTCGCAGACATTTTCCTTCGCTTCTTTACATCCAGGGCATTTGAAGATTTCGTTGTAAATTTTGTTATTTCGTTACAAATATCTCTTTGCTTGTCAAACTTTTTCCTTCATCGTTAACTAATATCTTGATACTCTTCTTCGACGTCCAGTTTCCCTTAGCCGCCCTTATATTTTTTAAACAGTTTGCTCTCTGGGGATTTTATTTAGGCTAGTCGGATTTGACTTCCTTCACACGAAACGTTGTATATTTCTCTTTCTCGTCTATGTGGGTATTAAAGTGGTTTTTTTCTGGTAAGAGAATCAAATTTGAACATTTTCTGCTTCTCTTCTCGACTCTTCTGGTCCCCAATTTAATATATTCCCTCCTACAACAGTCCTGTAGTAGTTTGAGGGTATGGGCCGCTGTTTTTATAACATTGAATCGGAGTTTAAAAATTGTTTCCAAAAATTATTTCTTTAATTCTTTCATCCGTCTCAATATCTTCCAAAAGCCGGACATTTAATTACCAAAAAAAAATTCGTGTTTTTTTAGGAAGATTTATGCAATTTTTATTGGTTATGATCGGATCGATTTGGTAACAAACTTTATATTTTTCTATATAAGGAGCCAACTGTGCCGATAAAAATATATAGTCAAGTCTTGCGCTTTTAACTATACTTGGCTTCCATTTAACAAAAAATGTATGATGAGGTCGTTCATTTATTCTTGTGGCAGGATCGATTAACCCTCTTCTTTCCATAATTTCTTCGAACTTGCAAGCTGCTTTTTTTTTTCCATCAGCAAGGTTATTTTTATTATAACGTGCATAAAATATATACATATATATAATAGTTATAAAAGGAAAATTGTGTTCAATACAAAACATAAATAAACATTATAGTTTAAAATTATTTCCTTTTAGAAACCTTAAAACACAAACGTATGTATATATCACCTAAATTCTTAACATAAAATTCTTACGATATAGTATCTAACGAATATAAACGTAAATATCAAATAATTTTAACATAAAATTCTTGTGATAAAATATTTTAAAACATCAAAAACAGAGAATAATATAAGTATATGTATAAAATATCATTGATTGTTCTTGAATTGTCTGATGATTATTTCCAGGGATTTGGTGTGCAGGGGAGAAGTAGAAGGGAAATATTTGATGACTTCCGAAGCATGATTCCAGGCCGAACTTTGTACCATGGGATCCTCAAGGAAAATGCCGCGTAACGAGCGGCGGCCGAAATTATGATTGACCGGAGATCTCTCGCATTGATGGTTTCCCTCCCATCAGCTTTTTCGCTATGTAGGCCTTACAATTAAGTAGCGACGCCCTAACGGTATTTTCTCTTTGCAGCGTTCCCGGTGTTGAAACCGCCGAAAAGAACAGTGCCCCTCATATTTTCCTCTTGAAATCTGCTTTTTTATTATTTTCGTTAATGTAGTTTTTTGTGTCCCTCCTTTGATCCCAAACAAAGTTCATGTCTCCAAGCACTACTCAGATCCTTCACTTCATTAGAATCCATGTATTTAGACTCGAGTGTCTAAAAAAGGCTGGGTCATCGTTATTTGTCCCATAGACAGAAATTATTCTTAAGGGCTGGCTACCAAAGGTCATGTCAATAACTGCATATTTCCATTATCGTCAATTGTACGCAGTTTAGCATCGTGAATTTTCTTGATTATTACCAAGATACCCCTTGAGGGATGGTTGCCTATTTTCTTTTACAAGATACAAAGGCCGTCCTTTAAAAAATGTTCTACTACATGTTTTCGATAAACGTATACATGCATGTGAAAAGATACACAATATGTATAAAACGTTTAGATAAACGCATATTGTCTCAAAAAAATTATCTTTCTCCTAACAATTTGCAAACTAAACGCATTAAAGCGTGGAGCTACGCAATATAATCAAAAGAAGTGACACTATATATTTAGTAAATTAGGTATTTTTACACAAATATAAGGGAGGTTCCCTTCCTGATCAAAAGTACTATGTAATATTAAAAATAAACTTTGCAGCATAATTCGAGAGTTTTATAAAAAGAGTAATTATGGTATTTTAAAGAAGTTGTATGGAAAAATTGTAAATATGTCAAGGGAATGGTAAGTTAAATAAAATTAAATTGTTTGTTTTCCAACTTAGTGTTTGCCGTCCTTTTATTAATAATTCGATGGTGGCCAAGGTCTTTATTTTCTTCAATTTTTAAAAATTAATTAGGATTTGTTGTATTTATCTATTTATAATTTAATTGTACTAGTCCTACTTGAAAAGGAGACTTAATTATTTAGACATTCTATAGATTTATAGTTTAAATTTGAGTAAGAAACATTTTGGAAATGTTCTATAAAATAATTCTTAAATATTTTAATATTCTCCATTCCTGTATGTAATTTTAATTTATTTCATTTTCACACTCTATGATTTATTGTCGAATAAGATGTTTTAACCGAAAAAATATATTTCATAAGAATTTAATATGAATCTGAACACCTCATGCTTTTACTTTATTAAATACAATCTGTCTAATTTTCATGAATGCAATCATTATATATTATCACTGGAAACTAAATAGTTTAGATACAAATGGATGAAAGTACGTTCTCTTGAAATGTCATATTCTATGAATACGTTTGCTTCAATTCTTTAACAGAAACAGAGGGCACAAAAATAAAATGTTTTGAAAGAGTAAAATAAATAAAAATATTTTTTGGATGTGTAGAACCTAAAATCTTCAAAATGAAGAAAACCATTGAAGGGACTACACAATATGTTTGTTAGACTATTCTGATTGTTCACGTTTACTAAATAACAATGTATTTTTTTGTTGGTAAATTAAAGAAGTAAAAAAACAGGTCGTATCTATATATTTGAAGATTGTGTAAGCATTATGAGAGCCAAAAAAATTATCCTTCATTTTATATATCTATTGCTAACTATCAATAATTGAATAGATATTATAGTTGGAGGATAATTACTCATAAGACATTAATATTTTGCAAGGCAATCTTTTTTCTTCTTTTTTTTTAGTTTATTGCTACACATCATATATACATATATTCAGTACGGGCACATGTTAATTTTACAAAAAACTTATGGTGCCCTCGCAATAGGGTCTCCTCCTATTGCAGTCCGTCCCTGATTGATGTACATTGAAGGAGGTTTCTTGATCCATTGGCCGATGTCTGTGTTGGCTAAGAACTTAGCCAGGTCAAGAACTGAGTACCTTGAAAGGGTCTCTAATTGGTCTAAGAGGAGTGACCTTTCAATTCAAATCGCGGACACTCGTTTGCTAGATGAAGAGGATCTTCATCGGCTTGTCCACAGCCTCGACATAGAGGGCAATCTTATTCTCTGAAAAAGGTAAAAACACCAATGATCCTAGACTCCATATTTTTAATGATTTTTAAAAGGAAAAACGCATATACTAAAATGGAATACGGATAAATAAATATTTGGGAAAATCAACGCTTTTTAGAGCGTATGGCTGGCATATGCAGGATCTACAATGATGTTGAATAATTATTTAAGTATTAATTGAGGGATAAAAACCGAGGTCAGCAACATGAATTATGACTGCATTCTGTACGCCTCTTTCACCCTCACTTTGGATATGATGGCAATACTTTTTCAAAGACGAATTTGAGATGCACTTTTTTAAAAAGGAAATTGATTCCATTTACGTTGCTTAACTTACATTCAACTACAGGGAGTGATTTATATATTGTCTTCGAAATAGTTTTATAAAAAAGAAATACGCCCAAAGATAAATATGTTAAAATTCCGATTTACCTTCTCTCCAAAACCTTAAAAGTAAAGAATATACTGTACAATATGTAAAATGTAAAAAAACCTCTTTACTTCATTGTAACAATACAGCAGGATTTGATTTTTTAGCGTATTACGACCTACTCAAAATAAATATACAGCGACATATATCATTAACTCTCTACAACTTTGAGGCAATGGTTCGAAGAGAAGAAAAACTTTGTCAATTCAACAGAAATCATAAAGGAAGAATGAACGAGATTATTAATATATGCATAAAATTTAACATTAAATGAAAGTTAATTGTTCATGTATTTTTAATGTATACAATGTCAAAACCGTATATTTATTTATCGTCTCTGTTGTAACACTCCTGATATATTGTTTATATTGGCGGCAAATTCAAGTTAATTTCATCTGCAAAGAAAAATCTTGCCTAAAGTGTGTGTGTGTAATCCGTTATATTCAGCACGAAGTAGCTGGTCTAAAATAATATATTTAATTTTAAATAAGATAAAACAAAACAATAATAAAAACACAAAACTAATAAATAAACTTATATATATATATATACATGAATATATAAAATATAAATAAAAAACCACATCGATTTTTGGGGAAAACATGCCTTGAGATCGGAGTACCTACAGTGTCACTCCCTCGGCGAGAGCTATTGCTGCATCACTGGCAGCTCTCCACGTCCTGGCCTGTCACAACTGTGGACTTTTATTCCAGGCAGTTCTTGCAGCACATACCAGGGTGTCTGCCTGCCAGAGGAGGGGTTGGGGACGGTTCCGGCTGCGTCGGATCTAGTGTAAACAAAAAGTTGTATAAAGGTAAGGAACACGCCTGATTCGAAGCCTGATCAAGTGATCCTGCTAGAAGAATCTGGAAACTTAAAAACTCCCACTAGATCAGAAACTAATATACTTCTTCCCCCATCTTTGCTCAAGCCTTGCATAAAGAGAGCTTTGACGCAAAAATATGAACCGAAATATTTCCTTCAGCTTTCCATTATAAAGTATTGGCAGTCATTAGTATATACTATAAATGCGAGTATATATTTTCTGCTAATTTTAGGTTTGTACATCATTTTAATGCTTGTATATTAGACTAATAAAATGATGTAACTACAACTAAATAGAGTAGTTGACGGTTTCCAAAATTATTTTACTCCTTATTGTTCAGATAATATATAAAATTAATACATATAAATATATTAAATATTATACATTTTAATCAATTTCAATATTTTTTTCATAATCTTAATTTTTTTTTTTGAAGGATACAATTTGATGACGTTCCCCATAAATCCTCGGTGTCAGAGGGGATCTTGAGGGATAGGATGGCGTATCAGGCGCTAGCAGAGAGCATCACAGATCGAAGAATAGATGGTTATACAATTTCTTTTTTGACAAATAACTGGCCATGTAGACTATGCAATTTGATAGATCAAATTCTATTGTCGAAAGATATGTGCACCTCAGCCGTAAACTTTTACCGTCGTATACTCTAGAAAGAGAATTAAATAACCTTGATTCTCTTTCTTCTGGAAGAGAAAGCCTATTCATATGAACGTTGGTAATCGAATTGACTTCCTCATAGAAGCTTAGAGATGACATTCTGAGGTGCAAAGGACAGAAAGTCACGAATTATCGAGTGATAAATGGTAAAGATTAAAATTTTTGTTACTGAGAGCTTTTTTCAATACTGAAGAGAAGGGAGAGAGTATTTTGCCTCACTTCTCTCCCTTCTTTTTTTTCTATCCAGGTAACACTAACAGCAGTTACCAAGTGGTAATTGTATATTCTCATATCAAAGATCAATTTTTTGGGAGAGTACGTGCAAAAATGTATTTGCTTATTCTCTTAAAGTATAGCAATTTTTGGAACACCAAACATATCAAATGAAAGCTTGGTACACCAGCTTTAATATTTTGGTATACTAAATCATGTCAGTTTAATAAGTAGAGAGTTATAAGTACATAAAAAAAGCATATCTCGCGTACAAAATGACGCATATAATGGATTATAAATGCGTCAGAGACAAAGTAAAATTTTGAGAGGATGCCTAGACGCAAATCTAAGAAACACATTATTTTTATTTTTTTCATAATCGATTTCTTATAGGTCAATACAGGCTCTGAATCATATGATGCAAACCCAGATTGTACTGAATTCTGAATTGATAGAATGCAACCAAGGTCATTTTTGGATTTATCATCTAAAGTTTTACTAAACTTAAAAGTACTATTTTACTCTGAAGGGAACAAGTCATCTTCTACAGGCGAGTGAAGTTAATTGATACAAAAAAGCTATGAAATATGCTAACATTACACACTCCATTTTTTCTTTGTTTTTACTGAAAACTTTGTTTTATTAAAAAACATCAAACATACGTTTGGTAGTAAATTAGATTTCCTTCAAACTAATAATTATTATTGAAGTCTGTAACGTCCACCATTTTGAAGAAATTTGCGGAAAACTATATTTTACTAAATTTTTAAAACTTTGACCTCGTTGCGCGACCTCGTAATGTTGACCGATTTTGTTCAAACTTTGTATGTCGTCTTCTTTTATCACCAAGAAACAGAAAATCCACAAAGTTGCTAACATTTCAAACATTTGAAAAATATGAACAACCCTATATATATATATATATATATATATATATATATATACTATATATATAATATATATATATATATATATATATATATATATATATATATATATCCACTACCCAACCCAAATATCAGAGTATTATCTTTTAAACCAATAAAATTCATTATTTTAATTGAACATATTGACTTACACGTATTGAAATTACACAGTTTAAGGTAATTTCACAAAATAAAATATCTCTATTTATGCATGAATAATTTACATAATCACTTCTAATTATCAATAAATCCAAACTCAGTATTCACTATATGCTTCGAATTAATACCTATCAATTAATTAGGTAATGGAAAATAAATGTTTTGACCTTTTAATGTAAAGGTGAGGAAGAATCTTATGTATATGTTTGTCGATAATATAATATGCTAGGTGTTCTTAGAATAATAATGTTAATTAATTCTATGCTTTCCCAGCTTCTAAAAGTTAATAAAAAAGGTATTAACTTCAATTTGTTTCAGCTACAAAAAAACATTTCCCGTTTGTGGGGGATACGTAAGGACTACTCGCTCTGTAGGAACGGTAATTGGATCTTCTTCAATTATTTTGGATCTCTGAGAAGTAAGGCCGTTATTTATCTTCATCGTTATTCATCTTTTTCTTCTCTCTTTGCATATCTGTCAAAGAGGGAGTATTTAAATTATTTATCTCACTCGCGTATAACTGTGGTATAGTGAAAAAAGAGAAGAATATTTATAAAAACTTATATAAACAAAGGAAAGATTTGTTGGTACCTTCATTGGAAAAAGCTCTGAGGAATTAAGACAACAATGAATGAATCTTCAAGTGGAGAGGACAATCTTCCTCAAAATAATTATTTAAACGCTTTAAAAAGGATCTTGCAATCAAGGCACTGAAATAAAGTCACGGTTGATTTATTCTCGCTTAATAGAAGTCGCTTACCCAAGCGCCCAACGCTACAAGAATAGAAAATCTAATTTTGGAACTCTAAAAGTTGAGTCTTCTGTTCTACATGGAATTCATACATGTCCTAGCTCTCGACAATCATTTAATTACTTTAAAAAAAGAGATAGATATAAGTGTTACCCTCTCTCACGTGGAGGACACTTTCATCATGAGAAATAAAAAGATGGAGAAGATGGATAAGAGGATCAATGAGAGGTCTAAGAGCGCAAAGGAAAGGTGATGATTGAAAGCCATATCAAGTCGCAAGTTTTGTTTTTTTTTAGTGCATTAGGCTCAACAAAACATCTCGTAGATCTATACGCTGACGATGTAAATTTTATGATCGAAGGAAACACTGAAAAACAAATTACAAAACGGTTGGAAATTCTTCTGGATTTAAAAAGAAAATCATAAGATGTGGAATGGAAATTAACTACGAAAAAAAACAGCAATACTCCCCATAGGCTGCTGGACTCCTGCAGAACAAATCAACATCGGAAAATGCAGAGTTGTAAAAACAGTGAAGATACTGGGGGTAGAGTGGAATATTAACCGACTCTCGCTAGCCAATTTTCAAACTTTGAATAAACAAGCAAAAAAATAAAAATAATAATAATAATAAAACAAGCAATTAGATGGTGCCAAGGATGGAGAAGTCTTAACCTACAAAAACTTATTACGCATATAGTTTATATGGCAACTGCTTCTCCTACAGTTGGAGAACGACTCATGAAGGAAGAGAACAATTTGCTGGAGGCTTTATTCTCCGCCGGTACTTCCTGCCTTGAACGACGCCGATCTCAACTTGGAGGTGGACCGGTGCTTATCGATAATATAGTGCCCAAAATTTATAGAAAAATATTTGCAGAATCAGTATAAAGGTGAATGGATGAGAACACTGGCTTCTTCTTCTGGGGTATATATGACGCTTTTGTTCGGAACTGATATCTTGAATAATGTAGTATCTCTTTTCGAGAGATTGGGCTGCTGCACAGAGAATATTATGGAAACAGTCTCGATATACAATAATAACAGCACTTTGGATATTATTCACTAAAACAGGATCAAGGAGTCTTTTTTTTAAACCTACGTCTGAAGAAAGTCTGAAGAATTAGATAGTTAAGCTCTTCGAGAGAATATTTATACATAGCATGATTAGAAAGATAACTCCATTTTAAAAACACGCCGTTTTTTATTCCATCCCAAGAGATGGTAGAAGTCAAGGTCTGTATAATAAGGTCTGGGCAATACAAAAACAAACATGTAACCCTAGCAGTATAACTACTCAATGACGTCACTGGAGAACGATTCTACTATCTATCCATTTATATATCTATCAATCTCTCTATCAATCTATAAATATATTTGACAGCTGCAGAACATCTGAAGAGTTTGAAGTTACTGTAAGAATGGAAAACAAGAACTTTGCTTTCCATGATGGGCATCAACGACGGAAGAAGTTTTATAGCACAATTACAAATATCGACAAATTTAATAACATTCTCATCACATTGTAAGGATTGTACAACATTACCCATGCATTTAGTGACTGCCCAGCCTTGATTATTATAAACATCCTTAGAAAATGAATAGTACATATATATCACTAATTTTAAAGCCGAATACTAAAGAGGATAATCATCTTTGGCATTAAGGCGCATGAAAATAAATGACAAGTGGAAGCACGTGTAATAGGAACTGCAAGGCCTATGTATACTGCTCAAAAGCTTTCAGATAACACGTTAACTGAAGAACATAAGCTGAGAGCAAACTTTATTGGAGCGGCTGCCAGATATTTTGGCATAATCTTTGAAAAAACCAAAGTAAACAGCCAAGGATGGCCCCTGCAGCTACGCAAATAAATATGTACCCACGCCTCTCGCCTATATCAGCCCCATCTCCTCTGCTTATTGTAAAAAGTACAAGAAATTCAAGACTTCAAAGACAATTTAAATGTGTCTCTTATATGTTTTTATGTCTGTAAGATTGATTGTAGTTTTGTTTTGTTTTTAGATGAATGATATGATTTTGATGTTTTAGGTCATAAAACGATAATTAATTATAAAATGAATTTCTATCATTAACCGAATGTTGAGACTTTCAAAAGGTAAAAAAAAAAAAAAAACATTTGAAAAAATATTATCTGTTTTTTTTTGTGATATACAAAAGAAAAGTTTCGTGGGCTACCTTATAGCACTATAACCATGACATTACAAATGTAGGATATTTAATATTTTTATTCGAATGGTCTTTATTTTTTTAAATCCCGGATTTAGGAGCGCTAACGTGGAAATGGGCTGGTGACATAATTAAATAGTTGCCAGCAAAGTCGAAACATTACATGAAAACTAAAAAATGACTTTATAAGGACATCACAAGCTTTTCAAACACATGTAAAAATGATGCGTCCTACTACATAAGGTTAATCTTCAGGACAGTAAATGTGAACTAAAATTTTCATATATGTATCTTCATAGCCCGCCCCCTGATTAGTTTTTCTTGTTTATGTAATAATTTTAGTGTATTTATTTTTACACGGTATACAACTTTTGTAGGAAAAAGTCCATCTAAATAGGCATAAAAGAACATTTTACTTGAATAATTTAAAAAACCGAAGTTCAATATAAATAGTAACACTTTGTCCATTGCCTCTCCAAATGTTGAGGCGAGCTGAGGATACGGTGGTTTAGTTTTAAATGTCATCGTTCCATACAGCTCCTCATGAAAATCAAAGTAGGAAATAAAGGATAATATAAACAATATACAAATAAAATATTCAATGAACATTATTTACGACAAATGCGTAAAATCAAATCTTGTAGTCAATGCCTATCAGCCATCGTATCCACGACGAATTGAAATATCCTTAAGAAGGCTTCAGAGAGAAGAAAAAAATTAAGTCTTATAATCAGGTGAATATCAAGTTTTCCCTATTTTTTCCTATGTGTAGAAACCACTTGGGGATAAAATACATTCATACAAAAATAATTAATTAATATAAAAAAGTAATGTGTCTTTGCAGCGTGGAAGGATTTATATACATCTATTGAAACTCTAATAAATATACTTCTGATAATGGATGTGTTACCATTTCTACTCTTGTGTATTTTGTAAGTGGACATGCTTAGATACAACTACTGAACTCTGTAGTAAATATACTTCTCTGATAAAACAAGTGTTACATTAATAGCCGCAGGGTTGGTTGATTAAATCAGGCGATTTAAATCATTGATTAAATCGCGATTTAAATCAAGTGGATTTCCAATTAAAATATGATTTAAATCAATTCATGTTTTTTTCATAAATTAAATTGATATTAATTTTATGCTTCTTTCACAATGACAGAAACAAACATTTCATGTCTGTCTTCTTAATAGTAGAGCAGTGGCCTTTTTCATTATATCTATAGCCTCAGACTATAGGCCTATATAATTATATATTATATTAAACTTTGAGTTAGGATTATTTGATTTAAATCAAGCAATTGGGATTGCGATCTAAAATTAAGTTTTTTTTCCAAAGACATTTATAATCAATGATAAAATCAAGTCATGTTTTTATCAAATAAATTGTTTAGTACTTGTACAATGTAAATGGAAAAGTTTAATGCAGTTCAATTTGACAATTACAGGAACGAGTTATTAATTGTCAGTCTTCTTGCTCTTCTAAATTTCTAATTAGCTTAAGATTTGATGAACATATTTAACAATTTGCTTCTATTCTGCTAGTACATATAAATGAAAAAGTAACTCAATTAATTTGACAATTACAGGAACGAGTTATCAATGTCCGATATCTTGCGCCTCCTTTTCAAGCGTACCTGGCGCGTCCTAGATTCGAGAGTGACCCATCTTGTAGTCTCTTTGATCAGCGTGGCAGCTCCACCCAGTATTTTTAAAGGTAGAAAATTGTCATGAGTTTTCGATCCTCGCTTGGATTTTCGAACTGTCACGGGATTAGCGAGTATGACTCATTACAAGGCCTTTGAAGTTCTGTAATTTATTGTTTACATCCTTGCATTCTTTATTAAAATGAATCATTAAGTAAGGCACTAGAATTTAATCAAAGACAGCATTTAAAGTACCCTGAGTAATAGGAAGGCCTATATGTATATTGGCATGTTTTAAAAAGTTACAATTTAAAGTATGGACAAAATTTACACATTGGAAAAAATATTTTTTGTTCATAAAATGGTTAACAATAAAATCAAAAAAATCTGATAAATCAAAAAAATCGATTAAATCAAAAATCCGATTTGAAAAAAATCAAAAAAAAAACAACCCTGAATAGCCGAATACAAAACCATTTTTTACTACTCTTCTCTTCACAGAAACTTTTCTTGTGTATATTGTAATTGGACATGCTTTGATACAACTCCTGAACTCTGTAATAAATATACTTCTCCGATAAAATAAGTGTTAACATTAATAGCCGAATATAGAGCCATTTTTTAGTTGTTTTTCTTTGATCTTGTAATGGATTTCGTACACAGCATGAAGCTTTACAACAGTTAAATGTTCAATTATACACGTACATTCGGGTCCATCAAAACTTTCTTATTTTTAAACTCATATATTAGAGCGGAAAGGTCTGAATTAGAAGTTAATTTAATGATGGGTTTTCTATGCGATAAAGATCCTTTTTTGCCTCTATGGTTCGATAAAAGTGCATGTGGCTGTGTATATATATATTTATAAGTACAAAAAGGATTTTAGAATATTAAAATTTTATTAATTTTGATTAGGGTTTTAATTCTAGACAACAATGTACATATATTTATGTATTGCAATACATAATCCTTCATTTAAAAAAAAGATTTCAGAAAACGTTAATTTATACGCTAATGCTGCAGAGCGACTGTAACGTTGAGAATGGATATGGTAACATATATTCAAATTTATAATTTAAATAAAGTATAAAAATATAAATAAATTTAGTACATTTAAAAATATATAAATAATATTTGAAATATATGACCTGTATCCATTTTCAGCGACTTAAAAAGAAATCTTCATATTGTAGTCTCTCCTTTATAACTAAAAGTATTGCCCAATAAAGACCATTACACATTATTAGTAATGAGGGATAAAAAGGTGAGAATGAAGGAATGGGTCAATTCTACACAACTTCTCCTTACATACATTTAGGTATTAGGTCTATTTAGAGGTCTAAATTGGCATACCTTGCCGCAGCCCATAGAAAAATTGCCTTCAATTCCCAGGGATGAAGGGGTTCATTTTTTGCAATCCTTTTTTGTGATGAGGGCCTTTGCGTTGATGACTCAAAAGTTGATCACCTTTGTAGTCAAAGAACAGCTACCACTGTTTAAGCCAAAGAGTACAACAGCCTTACAATACTTGCCGGTTGATTTCCCTTCCAATCCTCTTAGGTTCAGCTCCACAAAGCGTTTTAAAATGCTTACTGTTGGCAATCTGCAAGAGCATTTAAAATATAGATGGTCTCACAGTCCTTCAGGCCTGTAGAATTTAATGAGATCCACTGAGACCTGAAGTTGGGCCGTGAACTTCCTTCCAACAGCAATTCTTGCCAAACACCTCAGGATAGTTTTCTTCCGTCTTTCAGGGAGGTCGAGGAGGTGTAAAAACTTTTGACAAGTTCTGTCAGCCATGTCTGTATATGACTGAACATACATTTTTAGATGCCATGGAGTAAACAAAGTATGTTCCTTTGAAGACCTCAACAATGGGAATTTGAACCGTCCAACAAAAATTGGCTCCGGGTTTTATGTCGTGACGTGTAAAGATGCCATTGTTGATTGCAGATTCCTAATGGTCATACGGGTTGCCGAGTCCATTAAAGAAAAAAAATATTATCTTTCTTTTTTACGTCCAATGTTGAGTCGTCTATATTTTGGGGCCATAGTGCAAAAAAACTACCTTTTGGCGGAACCCCAAACCGGAAATAGTTTTGACGTTATTCCATTTATCAGATCTGAGTCCATTAAAAGTCACTTAAGTACATCGCAGCAGGCCACTGTTATTCTCCATTCTATTAGGGGTACCTATTACCTTTATATATATTTTTACCAATTGCACAAGGCCTCCACAGATTTGCCTTTACTTCTCTTAACTGCTGAAAGATATCTCAGTTAAAGAGATATCGAATCCACTTTTCTTCCCCCTGAACAACCGTTTTCCGCAAGAAAAGGAAAGATGAAGCTTTATTGTAGTTACTACACATCACTCTGGTATTATAGAGGTCGATCCTTTTCTGGAGATTGAAGGCTCTCCAATTGGTTACTAAATGGGAGACATTACAATTGATGTTAGATCAATTATTTTCATCTAATCCATTCCTGCACCATACAATTCCTAGGAATTCGAATTTTCTTTTTAACTGGACATGAGCAAAGAATTAGCCCCTCGGTAGGGTTCTAAAGCCCTAGCAGAAGTATTGTCGTTTTTCCTCTATTCACCGTCAGTCCTGATTTTTATTAAACTTGGAAAAGTAGTCAATACTTTTTTTTTTACCCTTCTGGCGATTTGCCGTTCTGAATTGGCCTGTAATGTGATAGTGATATCACCTGCATATGAATCTACAAGGTGACTTTGACATGCAATATTTATTCCTAACCACGTAACTTTTTAAATAAGTTTGCAATAAATTATTTATGATGATCGGCCTGCTCTCACATCCATAAACGGAAAATTGTGGATGTCCCATTCAAAAGTAAAGCTCGAATCGGATGGAACTATTCCTAGGGGAGAAGTTTCTTGACAGCCGTGAGAATTTGATTGTGAGAAATGGAATCAAAAGCTTTACATTAATCAATCGAGACAATTGCCCCATTTTTTGTTTGCAATAATAGTGTCGATTAAGGCAGGGATATTGCGTGAGATATCGCAAATTTTGCGACCTCTTAAAAAATCCTTTTTGGTATGGACCAATTTTTTCATTAAGGAATAACTCAATTTTCGAGCGGAAATCGGAAAGAATTATATATGACACATTCAAAACTGAGATTGGTCGCCAGTGGCTGAAGTTCGATCCGTCACCTTTCTTAGGAATAATGGCGATGTGCCCATTGGAGAGAACTGGCCATTATGTCTTATTCTCCATATCAGAGCCCACTTTTGCTAAAAAAGTATAATTTGGTCAGGCAACAGAGAATATATTCCTCCCGGAATATAAAATATAGAATACCTCTAACCCATAAGCCTCCATTCAGTTTTATCTTATAAAGTTTTAAATACATACGTGGGAAACATATTATTAGAACGATGGTTTATAATCTTTTTTGGTCTTGGAATGAATATTTCTTCATCACTCATGATCGATTGAAACTTAGAGCGAAAATATTGTATATTATATTTTTGTATGTAAGCGTTTTTCCTTTGTGCACTATCCTCTTGATGGTGACGGCCGAAAGTTTCCCCTCTCTTGTGAAATTTTTATTCTCCCGCATTACTTTTGCCTCCATTATCTTTGTCAATAAAACTAACTGTCTTCACCTAGGCATTGTCCAATCAGATAAAAACACATTTGCTGTTTATTAATCAAGACTTTAAAAAGTATGTATAAAGAAGCGTCTAAACCGTATGGTTTGTTTGATTTTTTTATTGTATACATTGTGAAAGGGTTGTAGGTTTTAAAACATAAATTTACTTAAATTACTGATTCCTGCGACTAAATCGTGTGTTTTTTCTTTTATTTACATATATTTTAAAACGAAACCTTTAGGGTAAATATTTAGAATCACAGGTGTCATTAAAAAGATATTATTTACCTTGTACATGTTTCTTTTTCCCATATTTTATATTTTGACATTTACACAAAGCCTATACAAACTGCGACATAAACTATACTCCATTCCATAAAAAACGATTTCCCATGAGAAATTTAGAATAGAATAACGAAGTATATACTTACAAACTACATGGTATATTATTTTTTGACATTCAAATATTTCAACACCCCCTTTTCCGAAATAGCATTTATAATTCAATAGTACATAAAATAATTTTGTAATGGAATATTCCCCACCACTCTGTTTTTTCAGTTACATATATTTTACGAATAGAAGTAATTTTGAATATATAAAGGACATGCAATTTATGCAATTAAAGCAATATATAACTATGAAGTGTTACAACATAAAGGAATTTAGTACGATATATATAAATATATATATATATCTAATATATATATATATATATATATATATAATATATATATATATATATATTATATATATATATATTTAATATATATATATATAGGAAAATATGACTTATGGAAGAAAAGGTTCAAATACATTGGTAGGCAAATATTCATATAATATATAAGAAAAAATGATTCAATTTAGCTAATATTCTAAATATGTCCAATGTTTTACACATTTTAAATTTAGTTTTTTTTGCCTCCATGGTCGGATTAAGTTGCATCTATGAGGATAGGAATAAGCATTTTAACATGGCTAAATTAAATATTGTTTATATGTATTTTTTTGACTTATTTATTTAGAGTAGTTATATAAAACAATATATATAACTTAATTATAGATTAAAATTTATACTCTAAACAAAAGTCCAACAAAATTCCTAACAATGTATCAAAACAATAAATAAAACATGAACAAACAAACATTAAAAATAAAAACAAAATCACATAAAATACACTTTCTAATTTTATATAAATAAAATCTAATTTAAAGTTTCAAACAACAAAAATACTTTGTATTTAAAAAGCCTAATTAAGAATATTTAAGTCTTAAAAACCTTTTTATGTATTCGTAATAGCCAGCGTTGGAATTTCTTGTAATGTTTGGAGGGATAATACTTGATAATATTTCCCGCATATTCCGACGATGAGTCGTCCACGTTTAGAATTTTGATGCCAAAAGCCGAATATCTTGCAGCTGTTGATAAGAGAATTGCCCGAAATTATTCTACATGGACCGATATTCCGATGGCTTGTTTTTCTGCAATTCGGCTTTTGCAATTTGAAATAGTCATTTCAAGGGCACGTGTTTTCAGAGAGGCTTTCAAAAAATTAGAAGTCACTCCAAACAAAATCAACGGTGTCACAAAGTTTTCACTGTTAGCAATGTTGCAGGTAATTATTTTCCTTAGGAAGCGAAGTCCCTGGCATTCAGCAAACGCATGAATTACGGTATTAAATAATTTCCCGCAATCCTTGCGTGGAGCATTGATGTAAATACAGTCATTCAAAATTTACAATTGCGCTGTGAATTTCTTGGGGTCCTTAATTTTTGTCATAGATGACATTATTCTTTTCCCAGGAGCATGGAAGGTTTAGCTTTGTAATAAATCTATTACACATTTCCACAGCCTCACTTTTATAGTTGTCTTCAAATGACATTTTCAAGTGCCAAGGCTGTGGTACTTGATGTTCTAACGCATCCTATTACCCTCTGAGATTTTTTCAGAGGGTAATAAAATTTACCACAATTAAAAATGGCGCCTTCCAAATCATGTAATGATAAAATTTTGTTTTTAAGAGCGACAAGATCCAATTTTTTAGGATGTAAAAGATTTTTAAAGTAAAATTTCTTATTCCGATTTTGGTGAATCACGTCAAGGGTCGAAGAGGCTTTAAATGATGGAGTTCCACTCCATAATACTCTATGACGCTATCCAGGGATAAATTCTTCTATATGGGAACTAATACAATTTGTGCCAAGCATAACCCACGTGTAAATGGGATTTACAGAAAATGTAGCCCTCCATTCAATTCCAGGACGGCAAGAGATGTCTATAAAAACCTTGCGTTAGGTTTTGGATAAAATTATCCTGAGAAGAGATAGCCCTGCTCCTGTTTTATGTATTTTTGTATACTTATAACCCAACATTTTATATATACGTCACAAACTTTTATTTCATGAGAGCATACACACTATAATAACATGTATATAAAATGTAAATTAAACTAATTGAAAATGTAGCAGACTTTTTACTAATATCAAACAAGTAAGATCTGATAAATTAATAAAATATTTAAGTTTGATAATAGTAATATAACAAAACACACCATATATGCATCCACGTTGTGTAACAATAAAACATGTCTAAATTTAAATTCATTAAGTGCAGTCATTGCCATAGATTACATTTATATGGTTTTTGGTTACCTCCTAATATTTGATAAATTTCATAAAAAAGTAGATAAAAACAAAAGCATGACATTATGTTGATTATTAGGATTTATTAACTTATTATTATGGATCACTTTTTGTCATTTATAATAGAACGACACAGCAATACATATATAACAATCAATATAAACAAGAACATGTAAAAAATACGTGACACGATAACGAGAAAAAAAATCATAGTATTATCATCTACTTCAAAAACAAAAACATAATTCAAGAGTCAATTCCATAGCCCTAGGGGGCTTAAAATAACGAGTGGATCGACGTAGAATGACACAGCATAACATCGATATAATCACGTGACAAATGCGTTAAACAATAAGATAACATTTGATAATAACATTATCCCTACTTCAAACAAAATAAGTACAATTCAATAGTCAACTCCATAGCGCTCTGAGAGCTTAGAAACACGAGTGGAAAGACATAGAATTGGTATCCTCAGATGGCAGTCTTGGAGAGGGAGGGGCGGTTCGGCAGAATCCTCAGCTGATTGAGAATCATTCTCTGAAAGACATGGGGCCAAATTCCTAACTGAGACTGTAGACTCATTGCTTACAGGTTATAGAACTTTTGCAAACGAAGGATTACTGTCGAGAATTGTAGTTCATTAACCAATGAGTCGTTCTTAGACGTTCGTGCGAATCTTTTTAGCATTACAGGTCCTGGATTAATTAACTATCTGGTTAGGGAATATCGTCTTTGGAATTGAAAGAATCTCTCATGGGGAGTACTACATATACGTGGAGGTACATAACAAGGACTTTATTGAGTTAATGACCTGTGGTAGAACTTGTCCCCAAAGTTCTTAAGGTAAATTTTGAGCCTTAAGACTAAGACATATTAATTTCAAAATTATTCCATTATATACTTGAACTTGACTACTTCCTTCAGGATGATAAGTTGTTGAACTACTTGAAGACACTCCTAAGCTCAACAGAAACTGTTCTAGCTCTCGAGACAAAAAAAAAGACATCCCTCTATCTAAGTGTATATAACTCAGCATTCCAAAAAAGCTAAATATTTTCTCAAGACAATTAATGAAAGTGGAGGTTCGAAATCAGGGCACGGGAACTCAAAAGGGATGCGAGAAAATCATATATTGTTAGCAAGAATTAAATTTTTGTAGATGAGATGAGTGAAACCCATGCTTAAGTATTGACATACACATAGAGGCGTGTGCTAATCCTTCCGGGACAGATGATTTCGTAGCTCCAATATATGATGAGAAGACAGCTGCTGTCACACAGTTTGAATTATAAATCTCGGCGAAATACTCAAAATTGGAAAAATTTATAACAAGTGTATTGCTTGAAGTGCGCACGGTTCACTTGTGATATGGTGTGATCTCACATAAGAAGCATTTTCCTGTCTTTCTTTTGATGTAGATTGATGAGATCCTTCTTTTCCTCTTTATTTATTTATTATATTTCAGGGATATTTGAGCTTTTTCTTTGGCTTTCGAAACCATAGCAGCTGTTTGTTTCAAACTAGTATACTCTTCGCTAATTTTCTGAGCGATATCAAGAGCAGAAGATTGTCTATACGCCGTGTCCATGTCGTGTGAAACCTTTTCTAAAATCTTCTGCCGAATATTAGGCGAGCTTACACTTTAAACAAAGGAATCCCGCCGCACAGCATTATTTCCATTCTCTTTCTCTGCTCGAGCTTGAAACCCAAAAATATCTTCTTAACTTTTGAAGGCTATTAAAAATCGTTTAAAGATTCACCTGAGCTCTGACGTTTTGTTTGTGGAGATAAACAACCTTGTTCAGAACTTTAATAAAAATTAAATCCATTTTTTCCAAGGTGATCACGTCACTACCGCACTCCTCAATGAACTCATAAGCCCTGATGTAGGTTTAGGATTTTATCTTTATAGTCCTCAATATAGTTTGCAAATGTTATCCTCCAATGTCGCAGGTCTTTCATGAAATCTGATGAATTAGGACTAAGGTCTAGAGTTCTTCATTAATATAAGTGACTAAAATTATGATCACTATTATAATTTATTCATTTAGGAGTAGGGATCACTCCTTTGCTTTTCGCCACTTATAATATATTTACAATACAATATATAAAAAAATAATTAATATAAACAAACACAAGTGACGCATACGCCACACAATAATATAACAATAAACAACCTTTTTTTTGCCTTGAAATGCTCAGGATGACAAGGATTCGGTTTTTTTAATATTTTTTTATTGACTTTATTCGATTAGAGTTATTGTATATAAACATGTATATATAATTAAACATTATAGTTTTACATTAAAACCCTAAACTAAAGTCATAACAGAATGAATCTACAAATAAAATATACAATTAATCAAAAGCAGTTACAACAATAAACCTATCTCTATCACGTAAAATAATACTTAAGACAAAACATACACAATTAAATAAAACTTAAAGAACAAACATTGAATGTAGAATTACTAAAGTTCATAAAAATTTAATGTTAAAATTTTAAATGTATGATTAAAACTCGATAAAGTTTTCCTCTCTGATTCTTCGGAAACCATTATATAGTCTTAATAGGCGTCTCAGAAACCGTAGGCTCACCTTTGAGCCGTTTGGGTAGAAGCGTAGAGTGTCTCCAGCGTAGCTCCAATTCGTCCCTGAGAGATCGGGGATCCTGACGGTGAGAGCCGAGTAACGGGCCGAAGAGGACATTAAAATAGATCTTAAGGCGCTTTGATCCAGGGGTTGAGCCGTCGAGAGTTTTTCTGCGATCATGGCACGGACACTACAGAGAGCAAACTCAATAGCTTTCGACTTAGAGTTGCCGTTGTTGGGATTGGAGGTTGTTCCGAATAGAAGTATTGGTGTGATATATTTTTGGCTTAAATTCTTCAGATTTAACTTAAGGAATTGCCTTATTATGGTAAGAGATGGACAGCTGGAAAAGGCATGATATACAGTGTTGTATAATTTTCCACAATCCTTACAAGGAGTTGTGAAAAATAGCACTCCTGAGGATATTTGGAACTGAGCAGTGAAGCGTTTGTCATATTTGACTTTTTTAACAGAGGACATTATCCTATATACCCAAGTTTTAGGAAGTTGCAGATCTTTTAAAAACTTTGACGCTATTTTATTTGCTTCCTTTTCGTGGGACTCTTCGTAGGACATTCTTAAATGCCAGGGCATGGGAACTATATGGTGATCAGCAGCCCCTTTTAGCTTAAAAGAGAATTTTCCGCAATTAAAAATAGACGATTTGTTTAAGTCATGATAAGATAAAATGTCCCCCTCGAATGCTTCAAGTTCTAAAATTTTGGGTTCCTTAAGATTTGTAAAAAAGAATTTCTTGTGATGATTTTCACGTATGATGTCTATTGTGGATGAAGAATAAAATGACGGTTGTCCTTTCCAAAGGATTCTTTGGGAGGCAGCTAGGGAAGTAGAAAACCGTTCCACTCTCTGATTCATGGAGTCCGTACCAATCATGAACCAATTGTATGCAGGGTGCAGAGTGAAGTAGGATCGCCATTCTTTTCCCGGATTTCTTGAAAGGTCTATACATATATTTTTATAAATCCTGGGAATAATCGAAGAAAGGTTCGAGAGTCCGCCACCCATATAACACTTGGGTCTCTTGAGTGAGGGAATGTAGCTTTTATGGAAAAGTTTTCCTAGTGATATGTTTTCTTCCTCGAGTGCTTTCTCTGCCAGCCATGGAATGGCTGTTGCTTTGTAAAGCGTTGCTGGAACAATTTTGTAATTGTACAAATCGATCCTTTGTTGTAAGTTTAAATTTCTCCATTTCGATAGATTGACGTCTATTAAATGCTTCAAGGAAGACCAATTGCTCAGTGATGCACCATGTCTGTCCCAAGTTATTCCCAGAATTTCCACTCTGTCTTTGATTTGAAGTGAGGCGACCTGAAGTCCTAGCGAGGGATTCCAATTTCCAATGGGGAGAACCGTTGTTTTTTTAAAATTAATTTTTAGTCCTGATCTTGATTCATATTTTTTGAAATGATTAAATATGACTTCCAAGCGTTTAATTAATTGCGGTTCTGTTTTTGCTTCTATATAGAGAGTAATATCGTCTGCATACATATCTATGATATGTTTACAGGATCCGAAGTCAATCCCACAACCTTTAAATTTTTTTGCTACCGAATCACTGAGATCCTTAAGACCAGCAGCAAACAAAAGAGGCGCTGATGGACAGCCTTGACGACAGCTTCTTTTCAAGGCTATGGCTTCACTGTTAAGATCACCCATAGTCACAGTTGACGTTCCATTGAAAAGAAGTGCTCTTATCGGATTAAAGTACTTTTTTTGGTTTCGGTTGTTTTGTAATGTGTTTTTTAGAGTATTCTATTGTGAGAATTTCAAAGAGCAGGGGAAAAGGTGAAGAAAAACTTTTACGTGGATAAACAAAGTTAAAAACAAAAAACAATTGGACATAAAAACGAAATATCATGAAAAATATTTAAATAAAAAATATATTTCATTGTATTCTCAAGTGTTATATAATCATTGTATTCACAAACGGACTTTTTACTTTGTAAATAATGATTGAACACGTATACATTGATACCATAATATAATGAATGGAGAAAAATATAAATTTATAAAAATGTGTTATATATATAAATTATATAATTTCTTAAGTTCAGCAAAAACTCTTTATTATGGAGCACAGATAACAAGACAGATGTTCCAAATTCTGAAAGTTTTTGTCTTTGTTGCATTTTGATCATGTCAACATCATATGGAATAAGGTTGTTTATTCCAACGGAGGTGGATATCAACATCATTTGGAGCCGATCATAAGTGATATTGCGTTGAGGGGGAAGCTTTTTTTTTCTTTTAACTTATTGCGATCTGTAAAGGGTTGCCCATTGATATTGGAGTTAAAGAAGATTTTCAACGAAGCTTTAATTAAAAGAATTTTGAGCATAAGCATGCGACTCGTATCGGATGCGTTTATTTGATTGCAAGGTTTGTGTTTTAGAATGACCTTGGTGGGTTTTTTCTTCAAGAAAGTAATATGCCATGTAATAACAGGTGAGCTTTAATATTGTATAATACTTTAGATCAACTCCTGCTGTAGTAACACATGTACCCCTCTGTGTGGTCGTGTTCATTTGCTTTATATATGTGTGTATTGTTTTATATCTTTGTTCTATAATGTAATGTATATGTGTAAAATGTGAAACAGCAATAAATTCTTTTAAAAAAAAAAAAACAGGTGAGCTCATGATGGGCTTACTTGAAAGAGTTGGTGTTAAGTCAATAGATGTAAGACTTGATTGCCTTCTCCATCAAATCTCTTGTTTACGCCACCAGTGGACATCTTTGACAAAATAAAAGGATAATCAACTTATGTGATATCAAAAACGATGCATGAGGCAACATGATATTGCAGACCCTGGAGAAATGAATGAATGAAGATTCCCCCCCCCCCCTCATACACAAAATGATCCTGCTCATCCAAAAAGAAAAGTGTGCATGAACTTACATTTCCTTCATGAAAGATGCTAACAAAATCTAAACATCATCACAGCTAAATTTTTGTAAATTGAATTTTCTAGTATTTTAAAATAGGTTTTTATGGTTTGATAGAATTGTATTTGACTCGAACCTAGCACATTAACAATGAGGTAGGCCAAAAATGATCTTCCCCTCTCGGGAGTATTCGAGGGGATTTTGGCACCAAAAAAAAGACAAAGATTTATAATTTTCATGGGACTTAATGACGTTCGCGAAAAATTGTCGTTCGTCAAAAGCTATCATTCATCGCTAATTTTAAATTGAATCGTTCGTCGTTCATCGTTCGTTTGTCGTTCGCCATTCTGAAAAAAAATTATGACATTTTTTTAGAAAGGAAATTTATCCCATGCAAATGATAAATCTTTGTCTTTTTTTTGGCGCCAAAATCAAACGACGAACAATACGGAATTTTTCTTTGTCGTTCGTCGTTTGCGAACGACAACAAATGAATGATAAATCAACAAGTCTGAAATATATATATATATTAGGGGGTATTATAGAAACCTAATATTAAGATATCAAAATTTATCCCCCGCGAAAGTTGCGTCATAAGAAACTAAAAGATCGTAGAAAAATGGATTTTGGTTTGACCCCCCCCTTACCCCCCCCCCCCAAATTGCGTTCAAAGGTTTCGTTATGAAGCAAAACTTTTTTGTTATTACTTATTTTGGAAAAATTTAGTTTTACAAAATTTAGTTATGACCAATTTATGACTTTGTTATTTTTGCAAATTTTCGTCAAGTAGTATTTAGTGCCAATAAATGAACATAACTGCTGACGTACCAACCATTTTTAAATAACGGCTCCTACTAGGGTTCTTTTATAGTTTCAAGAAGGAAAAAGAAAAAGAGGGTATTCATGTTAATGTTTTTAAGTTATTTTTTAAATACGTTTGCTTTTCACATCTTAATTTTCATACAGTAACTCCCTCACATGAATCCATTGATCACGTATTACTAAAAAGTGGCATAGCGGAAGATCAAGCGAAATAACTACTTTCAGTAGTCGAAGAACATAAAAGACTTGACACTTAGGTCACTGTTGTGTGTTACGGATGCAACACCAATGTCAGAATATGTTAAGGAGTAATAAAAAGACTCGAGTTATGTCTTAAAATACCACTTCAGTGGATTATTTGTCTTCTACACATGAATGAGTTACCTTTTAGAGAAGTTTTTAACCATTTAGATGGCGCCCAAAAAGGACCTCAGACTTATGAAGGTACCATAGGAAAATTAATTAATACAGACTTTACCAAAAATTCAATAAAAAGTTTTAAATACTTGTAGGGAAAAGTAAAATACTTAAATCAAAGTTTACTGTATTCTTTAAGCTCAGATAAAAATATTTATACGAAATTACATTACGAATACAAACAGGAAAATTTTCGATTCAAGCTTTTGCTACAGGTCTCCAGGAGCATACATGAGGCAAAATGTCTTACCAAAGCTAACAGAATTTTAAGATCCTATATTTCACAAAAGGTCCATGTGAGTCTCACATAAAACTTGTAAAATATATACTAAATTTTTATGCGCCTATATGGTTTCAAACCAAGTTAAATCCTCTTTTTATTGAAGGCTCAAAGCATTGTCAATTCGCCATAACTTTATTACAAGAGATTGATGAAAATTTAGCCCATCAATATAAAAGTACTCAAGAGAAACGCTTTTTTGCCCACCCTGAAAATATTGCTAGAAGGCCTAACCGATAAATAAATGGAAACAAGAATATTTGTCCTGAAAAAAGTTTTGTTTCCAAAAAAGAATATTAAAAAAAAAAATCAACTACCCAAAACTATCAGTTGTAATTCTAAGATTTTTTAAATCTTATCGACTGGTCAAATATATATTTGTCTGTTCCTCCAATTGTGCCTGAGGAAGATCTTATAAAAGCAAAAGAACATCCTTTAAAAACTAATAAGTATCCTTGCCATTCACAATCAGTGGAAAGAGCTGTAAAACTAGTAACGGAGGCATCTGCAAAAGTTTATGGATATAATCAACGTCATAGATTTATATTTTCAACCATGTGAGGGAGTTACTCAACTTATGACACAACTTTCGCGGGGGGATAAAATATCTTAATATTGGGTTTCTATAATAATATATATATAATATATATAATATATCTATATATATATATATATATATATATATATATATATATAGCGTTGCCAGGGCAGGTCACATGCAATTTGCCGATCAAGAGTTTGTAGGCGGTTTCAAAGCTCATGTCCTTCCCAGATGATCTGGTGCTGACAATAGGTATAACTTTGAGCGCTCTCTGTGAAACTCTGCCTGCTCGGGTTATGTCTATGGATTCATTTATTCTTTCTCTTTTATTTTCGACAATTCATCATGAAGATACATACCAAAATGCAGCGAGAAAGTTCTTAGAAAAAAAGTCTTCAAACCTTTTATGAAAAAAATCGCTTTATTAGTCAAATTTCAAAAAAAGGAAAAAGGCATTTCTAGCCCAGCCTTAAGGCCTTTTATTTTTTTCTCATTCTTCCCCAGATGATAAGCGACGTGCATGCAAATTTTGAGCTGAATTGGCCCAGGCATGTGGCCGCCTACTTGTAACAGACAGACAAACAGAGACAACTTCTACTTTATTTATAGATATATGTCGCAGCGAGATGGACATCCAGTAGAGTTGTTGACTCTCCTGGTAGAGATCATAATTGTAGCATCCTAGGACTGATCTTAATCGTGATTTCTATCATAATAGTCAACTTCTTTTCTAGAAGAAATCAGGTTGTTATCTCTTCCAGGCGAGATGTCTTTTGAGATATTATATTACGATGTTGTACAGACTATTTTAATCATTTCCTAATTTTATCCTGTATTTTGGTGGCCATGATTTCATTTTTTTGTGTTCAAAGTTCTTGCTGACATTTTTTTATTCAATTATTGTAAATGTTCTAAAAATGTTGTCGTAAATGTAAGTCATTGTAGTCATAGGCGAAGGAGACGGGGGGGAAGGGGGGGCAAATGCCCCCCAAAAATCGGCTGAATGCTTAAATTCGGGCAAATTGGTTGAGGTACTCGGGCATTTAAGTTGAAGAATTTTTTTGAAATTATGAAAGCAAACGGATTGTGAATTATAAACAAGAGCTTTCCACCTTTATGTGAACTCAATTCAATTTAAAATCCCACCTTATTCCCCTTTTGAAGAAAAATAACGCTCAACTTTTAGCTTATGAGAAATATGAAATTCAATTTTATCACACATTTAAGTTAATAATTTTGGTGCCACTGAAAATATGCACCTCGCACGTAGAAGGTAAGAAGAGTTTACTTTGATACTACTTAGTACTCAGTAAAAGAGATGTAAAATAACAACGGATCTACAAGTTATAGTACTACGATAGTAATAAAGTTCTTCTCAGAAATAATTGTTAAGTGAACATACCTTTTGGAGTTTCGGCAACTTTATTCATCGAACTACTAAACAACACTTTACTCTATAGAGGTAAGTTTCTGCTCGCTGTATTGACCAGAATGTACTTATATTTGAAAATTATAATTAAATTAATGTTCACTTCACTAAGTTAAATCCAATAAATTTTAGTTTTTGGTCATGAATAAGTCAAGAAAGATGCTATACAGAAGCAGAGTAAGATGTTCAAATTGTGGGAAAGAAGTTGATGGCGACTACAAGAGGAAACACGTGTCAAGAGTGCATGAAAATGATGAACAAGTAAAGTTTGTTCCTTTGGTTGATCAAAAGCAGAAAAAACTTTCCTTCGGAATTATGAACAGTCAAAAAAATGAGATAATGATGCCGACGGAGGCCACTTCCTATACAGAAGAATCAAGCAGTATAAAGGACATACCAACTGAAAATAATGAACATACTGAGGAGGTAAAGGTGAAGATTCTTAATTTGCTAGCTGTAGAGGCAGTGGTAGAGGATATACAGCCTACAATGGACAAAACAGAAAATAATGATAAAGAGCATGGGCCATAGGCTACCATCACACTGACATGCGAGATCATCCACATCAACCTCTGTTGGATGAATACAACAGGAAACAGCTAGATTAGGGAAGTGGGTCAAGAGACTTTAATCCTGACCTGTTCAAGAAGTACCAATGGACGAGCTTTGATATTCCCACGAAATCTATAGATTGTTTCCCGTGTCAGAAGTTTTTATTTGATTCCACTTTCACATACAGCAATCGGCAGAAACCGGAACGACTAGTGAAGCATGCCAAGAGCGGTAATCATCGACTTGCAATGTCTTAATGGATAATTTCAAAAGTCAATAAAAATCATCAGACACCAGTCTTGGACCACTTGATACAACCCACAAAGACTTGGTCCAAAAGAACAGAAGTTACCTTCAAGTTATTGTAGAGTCCATCTTGTACACCGCACTGCAAACATCCATCAGAGAAGCCATGAAGAAGACATATCAATGATTGGAGAGCAGTCATACATAAACCGTTGACACCTTATGGAGCTTTTGAATTTGCGATGCAAAGACATTCCTTGGCTTTCCATTAGACTAAGTTCAAATTTGGGGCCCATCGTCAGTGGCTTTCGCCAAAAATCCAAAATGAAATACTGATGATTGCATTTAATTTAGTACTAAAGGAAATATCTACAAATGTTAGGGAAGCAGACGAGTTCAGTCTTATTGTGTATGAAACATTAGACGTTGGCAACCGGGAACAAGTGGCAGTGTGTTTGCGCTATGTAAACAATGAGCAGCCTACAGAAGCATTCGTGGTATTTTATTAAGCTAAGTCCACAACCGGTGATACACTATTCAAATTGTGTTTGAAGTTATCAACTGCCAAGAGTTACGCGTTGTAGACAGCCTTGAAAGTAAGCCGGTGCGGGGCGGTGCTGCGTTCCTGTAAAAGATTTTGGGGCGGTGCGGCGCACCGGTAAGAGTTTATTATACTGAAAAAAAAACACCAAAAAAATACAAAAAATGCAGTAACACTCGCCTTTAAGAAGAAAACATATCTAGGCTACCCACAATATGTCATTTTTGACCAGCTCCGATGAAGATAACAGCTTGGCTTGCTTAAAATAGTCAAAGGATCTCCGGCGTGCGCCAGCTTCCAATTGCATCGACTGACGCTTTCAAATCCACCCCTTTTCAGACCCCCCCAAAAAAATATTTGGAAATAATGGTACTAAATTTTACTATTGGGAAAGCCATCAAGTAGCCTATGGTAATCAGTTTTCAAAACGTCTACAAATATCCCATATATTTTGGTTTTTCTGTTGGTGCCTTTCTGGAGCTTGCGTTCGTTTGTTTCCATCTCCTGCCCGCACTTGCTCCGCAATTAGTTCTAGTAAATGAAGTCATCTCGACTCTCGTCTTTAAAACTGTGTCAGCGAAATGTTATATCGGCTTTTCAAAAACTGCATGTTTTTTTGATTGGGTAGTATACTGAGACATGTCTTCTACTCAGACAAATAATAACTTACTATTCTTCAAATAGGCTGTTCACGCTATTTGTAACAGGGGCACAGCTGAGCCTATCTCCGCTTTAGTGGGACACAGGACCGCAAGCTTATGATTTAAATGTGAGGATGCTTTGTAAAGTAAGCACGCGTTTTCCCTAAAAAGTATTCATATGAGCCCTCTCACTCCTTGTAATATTTACATTATCACGTGTTAAAATATTTACAGTGTATCAACTAGACAGCCAATGTATGGGAATGTTTTCTGAAGCTGATTCAGGAAGTGCGTGCTGTGAAGAAAAGCATTGTGATACGGAGAGATAAAAGAATGCAGAAAAGAATAACCGAGCTATTTAAAAAGAAAGGACCGAGTTATTGAAAATCAAAATCAGGAAAAAGTCAGAAAAACAGATGGCTCGCTGCATGCAGTCCCTTGCACGAAGGCAGTGAATGAGAGTAACGTTGCAGGTGCAGGACCGTCAACAAGTGATACTGGGCCTGCTGCAAGTACCGCTTACCCCCCTGTTTGGTCAATGTGTTTTAAATATGTTTGGATTGAGGGAATCCTCCATTTAGAATTATTCATGTTGTTACTTAGATTTTTTTAAATATTATTTTAGTTTTTTCCATCATTTTGCATTTTTCAGTCCAGTTCCAAATGTACTGAAAATAAAGTATTCACAGTAAAATATTTATAAACTGAAATATTTTGTATTGTCATTTCTTCACATAGAACACTTAGGTAGGCCCACAAGAATGTGAAGTAGTTAAGAATATTAAAAAGTCATGAAATTGGTGTGAATCGCCTGTGAATAACCCCCCCCCCCCCCCCGGGTAAAAAGGAGTTAAAAAATAATACAGTGAGTGACACACCGGACATTGTAGCACCGGTAAGAAAATGAAAACTACTTTCACCCCTGGTTGTAGATCAATGCTATGGCGGGGCATCCAACAAGACTGGGAGAAAAAGGGAGTTGCCAAAAGAATTCAAGAGGTCTCAGCAAACGAAATAGTGAAATACCTCTGATCAAACTCCATCTCTGAAACTTTGCCACACTTCACTGAGATTTCAAAGACCTTAGCTAAAATACCAGTAACATAATGTTCAGAAGAGCTTTTTTTTCTTGTTTGAGAAGACTCAAGACCTACCTCAGGTCCACCATGAGCCAGGAAGGCTCCATACTCTAGGACTTCTTAGCATCGAAAGGCGTTTTGTAAATAGAGTGGACATCAGTGGTGGCACTTCCGCTCATATTCCGCTCGTCCGCTCTTCCGCTCTGAGCGGAGGAGCAATTGGTGAGCGGAATGCAAAGAGCGGATCATCTTTGTGAGAAGTGAGCGGAATGTGGTGAGCGGACCCTCTAAAATAACTTCCGCTCATCCGCTCACATAAAAAACGTTTCCGTTATTAAAAAGGATTACTCATAGAAAAAGACTACTTTTTCTTGCTTTTTGCTCTAAATGTTAATGCCGCTAACGTGGCATGGACTAAAAAGGTGCGCCAGAAATTGGTATTCTTGTCTAGACACGTGGCAGCAGTGTTGCCACGCGTAGCCACTCAGTTCACGGTGCTGAGATTGTGTATACGCAGAGAGATAAGTGACAATCAGTCCTTTCTTAATAATAAATGTGTACCCCCGTCATAACAAAGAGTGGCGTTCATGGTCCCATATAGAATTTCATTTAATACTCAGAGAAGAGAGAGAAAGTTACATTATTATAATATAACTTTTCTCTTTCTTCTCTAAATATAAAAGAGATAAAATTATCTTTGTTATAATTATTAAATAATTATATCATGTAGTATGATTAGAAATCCATTTGAAAAAATGACGTCATAACACATATGTTGATGATGTCATTAAATGGCTATATGGGACCCTACTTAGTACCATCTTAGTACTTACTCGGCGTACAAGTTTTGTCTCTCTCTGGCACTCTCTTATTCTCTCTGTGTATACGTTTGTGTTCGTGGTGTTCATTGTCTGACGGTCACTCTGAGTCAGTATACTTTACTTTTTCGTTTTTTTACGAATCACGAGTCATGGATAAGTTTGTGACCCGAACCCGACCTCTGAGCGGAGAGAGAAGCTACAGGTTAGCGGACCTATTCCGCCAACCTGAGCGGAAGAGCGGAATGAAGTGAGCGGAACAGCAGTACTCAAAAAATGAGCGAATGAGCGGGAGCGGATCAGTTGCCCAAAGTGAGCGGATGAGCGGTGAGCGGAACAGCAAAAAAGTGAGCGGTGCCCACCACTGTGGACATCAATACAATAATAGATTAATTCGGCAGACAAAAATGAAGAACAACATGTTTTTCTAGTGTCTTCTGAAATAAAAATAATATAATGAATAATGTGTAATTACAATAAAAAAGATAAACTAAATATTTTTCTGCATTCGATTATATTTTCACAGATTTAACAGTTTTGTTAAATTCGGGCAAATTGAATGCTGCCCCCCCAAACCAAACTCCTCCCTAAGCCTATGATTGTAGTACACTAACATTAAAATATAGTAAAAATTACCCTTCAAAAGAAGATGACATTAAATGGTATAATATTTTAATATATTTTGTTATTTCAAGCTTGTAAAAGCTCTCAATTAGTAGTCACATGAAAATAGAAGATTTTAGACCACTTTTTTTAGCTTATATTGGGGATTTGATCTTTTTGCAAAACGTAGAGGGTAACCAGAAATATCATCTGGTATTATCCTAACGTGCGCAAATGATTAATCGGACTTTCTGCGTGTGTCCTTCGGATTAAGAAAAAATGCCTTATGTATCATTTGGAAAATTAAAATTTTAGATCTATTATTTCTCTAATTTTAATAATGGACTAAACGATACATTTCTATATGTCTTCTGTTGATGCCTTAAGGAACTATTATTTAAAAACATCATTTTACATCTTAATTTAGTCTTATTTTAATGTGATTTTATTTTCTTATAAGGTTTTGTGTCATATTCTTCAATTAATGTAAAATTTAAATCGGATTATTCTATAGTGCAACAGCTATGTCTTAAAGTATTTTTAAGCTTTAATTTTCAGCTGAAATGATTATTAAAAATATATCAACGTCATAGATATA
>CP045899.1:1624660-1641198 GCA_013387185.1 Caligus rogercresseyi
AAATGCTAGATTAAGCCGTTGTTTGTTTAAGAAATGATTCAAGTATTCCTACATCATTAGTCTTTCTTTCTCCATGTTGTTATTTGCGACGGTAAAAGTAGGTAAACATGAAGATCATTATTACGTCCAGATAGAGTATCTGTTATTTCTGTACATATAAATGATATAGTCCTTTGTGCGAGATAACATAACTCTAGCTTTCTTAGATTATAATTTGTACAGCTCCTAGAATAGACCCATTATATTGTAGCTAATCCGGATTCTCAGCCAATATTGACCTGTCTTTTGTTTATATTAATAAAAACATCATTAAAAGGTCATAAAATTTGCACTGTTTTAAATATTTATACTCCTCTACCAATGGTCTTCGTCTCACGACGCCTCTCTTGAGCTGTCTTATCTTCCTCCTCGTAAGTGGGCATACCTAATGAGGGGTTTCGTCATCGATGTTGCAAAGCCTCACAACATTCCTCATCTTGAAGAGATGCCGATTATGAGCCTTGCGGCTGCCGCCAGTAACACAATTATTGAAATTCGGTGGGGCTTGAAGTTGTAAATCTTCTTGTCAGCATGGACCCACAATACTTATACATATATAAACTAGTATAAAATGGACAATAAGAATAAATAATAACTGTGACACAATATGTATTAGTTAGAATATAAGATTCAACAGGGAATTATAAATTTTAGTAATGCTTTGAACTTGCAGAAGTAGAAGTCTCCGAGCACTTGATATTTTATTAGTAAATCAATGAATTGTGCTTTATACGATTGGGTCTGACTACTATTAGTCACAGAGGTTTAACGATACCATTTAATATATTTATTCTATTTTGAGATAAATAGAGTAGGGATTGTGATTTATTAATATGAATACACAGAAAATAAAGGATCTTCTACAAGGTAATCTAAACTAGGACTGAAACTGCAGCTACTTGATAGTAAAAAGGGCAATAAGCAACCAACCTTCTTATATATATATATATATATACAGGGTCCCGCGCTAAATTTGACACTTTCGAAAAATAAAAAACAAACACGGATAGAATCTTTAATTCTTTATTAAATCAAAAAATTCCAAAAGTAAGTTGTCTGTATTGGTGTTGGCTTGGATTCTACTCGAAGTACGCGCCCCTAACCTCGACGACCGTCTTCAGCCGGGACTGGAACCTGGAGCATGCGCACCTGACCTGGTCCCTCGGCAACTTCTTGAAGCAGAGCGTGATGCGGGCCTTCAACTCGGCCATGTTGTTGCAAGCAGTTCGGTTGGTATCCCTCTCAACCGCGCCCCATGGTAGAAGTCGCACGGGTTGCAGTCGGGGGAGTTGGACAGCCAGATGTTCGGGCTCGTGTAGTCGTCCAGGTTCTCGGACAGCCACTTCTGGGTTTTGCGCGAGGTGTGGCAGGGCGCCGAGTCTTGCTGGAACACGTAGGGCCTCCCAGCGGCAACCTTCTTTATCCAGGGGGCCACCACATCCCTCATGAGTGCCACATATCCCTCCGAGTCCAGTGAGGCGGCATGACGTCACCGTCGTGAGCTGATGATGCCGAACACAATCACGGCGGCCGGGAACTTGGTCTGGGCGACAATGGGCACCTCGTGGGGTTCCTACACAATACCTGTTATTCTGGCTGTTGTGTTTCTGGTCCTGGGTGAAGTTCTTCTCGTCGGAGAAGAACCAGAGAGTCTCGTTGTGGACAGGGTGCTTCAACTTGTTCAGGAGCTTCAGGGCCTTGTTAAACCGGTTCTCCTGGGCCTTCTCGGTCAAAATCTGGCCTTTGCGGCGCTTGTAGAAGTGGTAACGGAGGTCCTCGTTGATACACACCTTAACTGTGGTGTTCCCGACCCCCAACTCCTCCGCCAGCTTGGTGCAGGACTTGCTGGGGTCCTCCTGCACCTTCTTCTGGAGCTTCTCCACGAATTCCGGGGTCCTAAGGAAGTCAGAACGTATTTTCCCCTTTTTTCTCTCCACCACCTTCTCGTAGTCGTTATTGGACTCCTCCAGCTCCGATCTGATGGACTTGACAGTGTTCCTAGCCACGCACGCCGTCTTCATAATCTCCATATCCTTGCAACCGGCGCGGATCATCATCACTGCAGTTACGCGTTTCCAGGATTCGGGCGGGTTAAAATTGTCAGACGCTATTGTTATCGTTACCAGCTGTGCTCAACTACATACTGAGGCTAAAGGTAGAAAGCCCAGCTGGCCCGATCGTAGCCCCATAGCGGCCGCTTCGTGCAATAAACCAAAGTGTCAAATTTAGTGTGGGGATCCTGTATATATATATATATATATATATATATATATATATATATATATATATATATATTATGGGTGATTCTTATTTCACGTTTTTTCGGATTTGAGAGTCAGTCTCCCCTAGGATTTTACTTTAGTGCATAGAAATAATCGTGTGAAAGTTTGATCGAAATCGAATAATTGGAAGTACCCGCTCAACGGGCCCAAAAGTTTATGTAGTAAACTTATGTAGTAATTTTTTTTTCCACTATTCGATTGCCCCTAATGTCCTTAATTTTAATGATATTTTCAATAATGTAGGTATGCTTGCAAGGATTCCAAATCAGTTTTTATTTTTCATTTACATTCAAAATCAAACGAGATAAAAAGTTTCAAAATGTTCATTTTTGGGGTATTTTGCATTAGAAGGTTTGAAGTAATATATTTATATTATATATATATTACTTCAACCTTGTAATATTTTATGGCTAGAAATTATACCTGTGAGGTTACCCGATTGAATGAGACACGGATTAGTATTAATAAATCTATTTATTGAATACGCGTGTTACTCGCTTAAGACGGAGATAAGAACTGACTAAAATAAGAAAACAATAGAAACAAAAGGAAAAGAAGAATGATGACGTCACGCATACATGCTACGATGTTGAGAGTTCGCGGGCGATCTCTCATATCCTTACACCCCTTCACGAGCCCTGAGTTACTGCGAAGGGCTATATTTATTGGGTGCGAATCTTATCCTTTCGGGACGCTGAGGCTTACAAGCCGCGTCGCTTTGTCCGTTTTCTTCTGGGTTGTATTTGCGATGAGGATCGTGGTTACTGTCTTGACCGTTTTTGAGTATCCGAAGGAAGCGTCGGTTTCGAAGAAGGGTTCGTCCCGAGGGAAGGAGGAGGAGATATTCTCTCTCTTGTTTCTTGCCCTGGACGGTAGCGGTCCTGTCCCAAAGCTTTGTAGTTGGATTCTGTATCCAGACCTTGGAGCCGATGGGGATGGATTTGAGCAGGCTAGATGTGCTGTTGTAGTGGTTCTTGGCGTATTTGTGCTGCTCAGCGACTTGGGTGTCGTGTCTATTGAGGCGTTCCTGCCAATCCTTAGCCAGTGCGAGGTTGTGTGCAGGAAGTCTTGAGCGCATTGGTCTTCCAAAAACTATTTGGGCCGGAGAGAGAGTGCCATGTCGAAGTGGTGTATTTCGAAGTTCTAATAAGGCTTCTTGGAATTCTTCAGATTCGGTGTCGCCAGTTTTGAGGAGTAGGGTTTTTATTGATTTTACGGCGGATTCCGCAAGTCCGTTTGACTGTGGGAAGTGTGGGGATGACAATCTATGTGTGATGCCCCAGCGTGTAAAAAAATCTTGTGTTTCTGCCGCCGTGAATTGACGTCCTCCATCAGAGAATATTTTAAGTGGTCTACCAAAGGTGGCGATGTGTGTGAGGAGGCTGTTGATGAGAGATTTTGCGGTGGGTGATGACGGAAATTTGTGCACAATTATGAAATTGGAGTATCTATCAACTAGTGCCAAGTAATGTTTCCCCCTGATTTCAAAGAAATCTACTCCAATTTCCTGAAAGACGTCGTTAGGAAGAGGGTCTGATTGGAGGGGTTCCTTGGGTAGACTTGACCTGCGATTTTGACACTCTTCACAAGCTTCGATGATATTACGTATGTCTGCAGTTATTCCGGGCCAAAAAATGGTTTGGCGGGCTCGTTTTAAAGTTTTTTCCGTTCCTTGATGACTGGAGTGTAGTCGTTGAAGGATTTTATCTCTTTTTGAATCTGGGATGATGATTCTATCTCCAAAGAGGATGAGATCATCGTCAACGGTTAGGTGAGGAAGAATCTTGGAGTAAGGTTTGAGTACAAACTTATCCAATATGACGTTTTTTAGAAGGTGAAGAGTTGGATCTTTTCTGGTTTCTTCAGCAATTTCTTCTAAAATTGGGTCACGTTTTATACATTCCGTTGTGGCGGAGTTGCACTCGATTAGGGAAATGTCTATGCTGTTGAGCGTATCAAGTAGGTTTGCCTTTATTGTTTGTATGGAGCCAAACATATCCTCTGTGAATTCGTTGTCTTCACTTGTGGGCTTGTTTACGGGTGCACGTGAAAGTGCGTCAGCCATGCGGTTATCTTTTCCCCTTTTCCATACGGTCGTAAAGTTGTACGGGGTCATGTAACTCTTGAGCCTTTGGATTCTCGTATTTTCTACTGCGTCGAGCGTTTTTTTGTTAATAATAGTAACAAGAGGTTGATGATCCGTGACGAGGGTGAATGCCGATAGACCAAAAAGGTATCCGTGACATTTTCGGAATGCCCAAACAGCAGCAAGCATCTCCAGTTCAACCATAGCGTATCGCGCCTCGGTGTCGGTGATGAAGCGGCTTCCACATTCGATTAATTTCCATACGTTCTGGTCATCCTTCTGGAGTAGAACGTATCCGAGGCCGTTAAGTCTGCTCGCATCTGTGTGTATCATCGTCTTCCGCTTGGGGTCGAAGGTTGTGAGTATGGGTGGAGAGACTAGGCAGTTTTTTACTTCTTCGAAGGCTTTGGAGTGATCCTCATTCCAAATGAACCCATTTTTAGAGCTGAGGAGTGGTCGTAGAGGAACAAACTTTGCCGATACCGTGTCTGAAAATCCAGTTAGCTGTTCAACCAATCCCAAAAAAGAGCGGAGATCTGTTATGTTCTTAGGCGTTGGGAATTGTGTTATAGCTTTCACTTTCTCTGGGTCCGCTTTGATGCCTTGGCTTGTGACTATAAAGCCGGCGAACTTGACTTCAGATTCAGCGTAGTGGAATTTTTTGGGATTCAATGTAATTCCGGTTTCTCTGCAGCGATTGAGAAATTTTCTCACGTTCTGTTCATGGAGTTGAATGGAGTTATCATGTAGAATGATGTCATCCACAACCTTCTCCATGTTATCTATATCCGCGAGTGCTTCGTCTCCTCTGCGATTGTATTCGTCTCCTGCGGATGAGAGGCCCATGGTGGCGCGGAGGTGCTTGTAGCGTCCCCAAGGGGTTATAAAGGTCGTGAGCTCCTGACTTTTTGAGTGGAGCGGTATCTGATGGTATCCTGAGGTGGCGTCGAACGTTGTGAAAATTCTAGCATTGGGAGGTATGTTGGATACTGCGTTTTTCGGAGAGGTGATAGGGTGGTCCGGTCTTCGGACATGTTGGTTCAATTTGCGTAAGTCTACCGTGAGTCTTAATTTTTCTCCTTTGGCGACGACCGACATGGGGTGAACCCATTCGGTGGGTTTGGAGATCTTCTGTATTACGCCCCGTGATTCTAAATCGTCAAGCATCTTTTTGACTCGCTCACGAATAGGTAGAGGGATAGGTCTGGGGCCTCTGACCTTAGAAGGGGTGGCATCAGGCTTTAGGTGGATGACCATAGGTGGCCCATCCATCACTTTCAGGTGTTTTTCTCCGTCAAAGACGTCTGAGTACTCTTTGAGGAGGGATTCCTTGGTTGTTCGGAAGTTTGCAGCTCCGACCTTGGATACGTTCTGGTGAATGCTTTCGGTTGGTACCTTATGAAAGGAAGGTGTTTCAGCCGGAATGGACTCAAACGTGTCGCCGTTGACGTGAAGTATCGTACGTTTGTCCTTCTTTGCTGTTATTGGGGCCGGAAAGTCAGGGTGGATTATTCCTAAGACGATGGATGTCTCGAGGCTGAGGAGTGTGCCTCGGTATTCGCTGGAAACCTGGAACGTGATATAAGTCCTGATATCATGAAACTCAATTTGCAAAGTGATTTCGCCAATGATGTCGATGCTGAGATTGTTCGCTGCTGTGAGCTGTCCATCTGGCTTTTTAAGGTTGCTAATGTCCAACCCTAAGCGTTCAGCGTCTTGTTTCCCCATGAGGTTAGCTGATGCGCCGCTGTCTGGAAGGACGCGCTTGAGGGTTCCCAGAGATGTTCCGTTCATGGAATAAAATTTTGCGGTAATGGACCTGAGTTCACAGAACTTGGGGGAACTCGAGACTTTGTCCACGTTAGCCACGTATACGGACGACACCTTGGAGCTGCGACACATGGATGAGTAGTGTCCCTTCTTGTTACAGCTATTGCAGCTCTGACCATTTGCGGGACATGCATTTTTGCTGGCTGCATGTGTTTTGCCACAGTTTCTGCATGCGTTAACTCCGTTCGTCTTTGATGAGGAGCGGTTGACATTGGAGCGGATTCGACTGGTAGGTCTGGATCTTGGTCCGGTTTTGGCCTGAACGTTTTGAATTTCTACGTTGGAGAGCTTGGAGGAGGATCTGTTAGCCGACTCTTTGGCTCTACAGATCGCGATTGCTCTATCCAGGGTGGGGAATGTTGACTCTTCTTCCAGTGTGACCCTCGTATCGTTGTCGCGTACGCCGATTACAATTTGCCTGACGATCTGTGCGTCACGACAATGTTTGCATAATTCCGCTTCATCCGCCATGTCTTTCAGCGAAAACCAAAACTTGTCAAAGGATTCTCCAGGCTGTTGTTTTCGTTTGATGAAATTCACTTCAGCAACGACTTTGCTGGATTTCTCACGGAAGTAGTTGTGCAGATATTCAATCAAAGTGTTGACGGTGATGTTTGGGGATTCAAAGTCGACTCCGAAAGAATATTCAAGAATTTGTTTTCCATGAGAACCAAGAGTGCTAAGGAACGTCCAGATTTGCTGTTCGTGAGAGAATGAAGCAAAATTCTGGGCCCTAGATGTGGCTATCCAGTTTTCGCGCCAGTGACGAAACTGACGAAAGTTTGCCGTGTCAGGAAGTCTTCCAATGTCGGTTGTTCGGAAGGTCCTGGGTGCTGAAGCGGTGGTGTTTGTCCTTTGCAAGGGGCTGTGTGGGTTTGGAAAGAGCTGTGCTTCATGTGTAGTTGGGGATGTCCGAAGCGACGATGAACTATGGATCCCCTCCTGAGGCGTTTCCTGTGGAGGAGCGGGATCTGTGATGCTGGCTGGAACCGTTTGCGAGGAGGTGGTTAACGGCAATGTTTGATGTGTCTCCGCAGTAGCAGTTATTGGGTCTGCAAGGGTCCTCTGTGTGAGTAGAGTCCGCATCTCCGCTAAGAGGTTTTCTGAGAGTATCGCCATTTGGGCCTGGACATCAGCTTTGATGCTCATGTGGCCTCGGTCCATAGCAGTCCAAAGTTCATTACGGAGTTCCTCCGTCGTGTCCTGTTGCTTTACTTCGGGCGAGTATTTGTCGTCGAAGATCCTGTCCGATGAAGCGCGTAAAGGAGTGCCAGCTGGCGTGACGATCTCCCTGTGTCCCGTGAGTGTCGTGGGGGCTTCGGCATTGGTGCTTGAGTTCTTCCTCGCGTTTTTCCTGACCATTTTAGCGTCAGATGATGTGTGGTTGTGTCTCAATCTGTGAGTGGATGAGTTGTGGGGTTACGATTCCGTGGGGGAGGGTTCTTCTTGGTGAGAGTTACGATGAGGTCCTCGACCAAGCCTTTTACGACTGCGCCATGTGAGGTTACCCGATTGAATGAGACACGGATTAGTATTAATAAATCTATTTATTGAATACGCGTGTTACTCGCTTAAGACGGAGATAAGAACTGACTAAAATATAGAAAACAATAGAAACAAAAGGAAAAGAAGAATGATGACGTCACGCATACATGCTACGATGTTGAGAGTTCGCGGGCGATCTCTCATATCCTTACAATACCTAAGAACTTTTCTCCATATAAAGTATCTATGTTCAAGAATTGATGATAATGTAGTCGTGGAATACCAATTGAACATTGTTCAGGCATTTTGAAGTCATTTTAATACAAGTTTACATGTGGATTTTCTCTATTTGCCAAAGATTTTGTAAAATCGATTTCGGTACCTAGCCAAGTCTTTTTCTTTCTTTCTTCGACCTTTCTGCTATGCCTGAACTTGTCAACCCTTCCCTTTTCTTACATCAGTTATCATTAGTCCTTAGAGGGATCAGTTACCTTCGAGCAACGTCTGGTATCTCTGGCGTAATCCTCCCTCTATCATACAAAAAGTTTTGATACAATTTCAGATATGACATTTTAACTAACGTTTGATGTTGTTTCTGAGCCCTTTCATCGCAAAAATCAATATGCTTATGTTCTGAGTAGTTTTCTTTTATTCCAACCAAAAATGTTTTTCAAATTTCATAGTAACACATTTATTTGATAGCACCAGCAAATTTCGTAGATACTGTAAAGAGTACATTCGTTCTTTTGAACATAAGTCTTAAAGTGGATTTCGAAAGGTTTATTTGTAGGTGGAAATTTATAATGTTCTAGCATTATTGTATAGCAGAATTAAATCGTTGAACTGTATGGGGTTGAATGCTTCTATGTTTCTTCGAATTACATAATTATTTCAAAAGTATATCATATTATTAAAATATTTTTCTAATTGCTGCTCATAAACAATATTTCCTGCCGGGGAATGAATGTGTTATTAATATGTACTTGTATATTTGACACACTTGTATATTTACAAGATGAATCAAAATCGATATTTCCAACAATAATGCAAATAGTAAGAATATTCGTATACGACATTTGACCAACTTAGGAGCTCGGAATCCAAAGACAATACTTGGCTTCTCATGCGTGCAAGTGAAACAAAAGTCCGTTCAAAAAAGTTGGAATACATGGGTCCTCCAACCCTAGCGGTTATTGCCACGTAAATAATTATAAATAAGGACATTAGAAGGGTTTGGATAACTTTAGAGTTCAAATGACTAAATATCCAACAGGCTATCCAATGTCAACACCAACTTTATTTGTGAAAACAAAGCTCACATGACGGGAGATAAATGATTATAAAGTTATCCAAGAGGCATGGAGAACTATCTTCCGCAACAAATATACGGACTCAAAATCAAAATGGCTTATATATAGATTAACAACATCTAGTCCCAAACTGTCAAAATAAGATGAAAGGGTCTCTTCGTATTGCATGAACACTTAGATAACTTTATCATCATATATCTCCAGTCGTTTGAGCTTTGTTTTCACCAATAAGTTGGTGTTGACTTTGGATAGCCTGTTTGTGATTTACCCATCTGAACTTTACAACCTATCCAAATTCCTACTAATGCCCATATTGGAAATATATTCCATGATAATAACCGCCAGGGTTGGAGGACCAATGTATTCCTTCTTTGTTGAACGGACTTTCAAGTATTCTCCTTTGATTCAGAGCTCCTGAGTTGATCATTCATTGTTAACGAATGCGCTTTTAAAAGAATGTGAATCTTCCTTTTATAAACAAATCTGTAATTTGATATATTATATGGCATTCCCACAATCCAAGACTACTCAACTATCGCGCCAAAACATGAGTCTTCTTGTTCAAGCTTATACAGGCCACGGACCATTTTTGGCCCATCTAAGTAAATGGAAAAATATTGACGGAATCTGCAATATTTGTATGGAAGAGCCACAAAGCGCAGACCACTTAATCACATATGCCCATCACTCTCTTATGAGAGACATCAATTCATGCAAGAAGAGGATGAAGACCTACGTATCCTTAAATTTATGAAATGCTCAAAAATGGAAAAAATAATTAGTGATAACTTTAATATTGTATAATACTTTAGATCAACTCCTGCTGTAGTAACACATATACCCCTCTGTGTGGTCGTGTTCATTTGCTTTATATATGTGTGTATTGTTTTATATCTTTGTTCTCTATTGTAATGCATATGTGTATAATGTGAAACAGCAATAAATTCTTTTCAACTAAAAAAAAAAAAATGGCATTCCCACAAACGGATTATTAAGTTAAGACTGCATATTTTTTATTTATTTCTTTGGTACAACAATTTATTTTCCATCAAATCGGTTACATTATATATTTTTTATCATTACATTAACATACCGCATATTCATTCATCTCTCTCTTTCTTTCTCTCTCCCCCCCCCTCTCTCTTCCATCCTCTCCCCCCCCCTCTTTCTCTCTCTATCATATATATATATATATGCTATATATATATATATATATATATATATATATATATATATATATATATATATAATATAGCATGAAAGAAGTATTTTTAATGATTAACGTGAATAAAAAAATGAAAATATTCTATTATGGTTTCATAAGATAATTATTCTTTTTACTAAATAAAAAAGAAACGATTAATTCAATAAGGTGTCACACAGAAGAAGCTATTTTAAAATGAATTTGATGTTCCATGTTATATTTCATAGATTATAGGAATAGGATCATATGCTTTAACAACAATGTCGAAGAACACAACGTTGCAGAGGCATTTTTGACAAGTTTTAATAATATTCTAAGCAATTATTTTTGTTATGGTTAATAAAATACACTTTTTATTCTGTTATATATTCATAATTGATGATAAATAGATGAAAAATATTGTATTTAGGCCAATCAGTTTTTCTTTTTGTCTTTACTTTTGGTATTGTCTTAAATTTTTGTTAATAGGCAAACGATATTCTTGACCATGGGTCTCAAATAGAAATAAGAAGCAATGTGGAGATCAAATGAACTTAGTGTATTTAGTTCTTCGAGACAAGGATGCAAAGAGAGTATACAAATAGAGATAAACAACAAAACTTTAAATAAGAGTGCGTAATAAAATATAGGATGCAAACTATATTTGAGGTCCAATGAACTCCGTTCACATTCAAAGTGCAGCCCTTTTCCATGAGCTCTCTACATCGGGTGCATCTAAGACCCGCTTCCTCCTGATAGGACTCTCGTGGCGATCAGTCGTGGAGTAAGTGCCATAACATACGAAGAGCTGTATGGATCCCGAGAGTGCCTTGGGATCCAGACCGGTGGGAATCCGGAGTACTGTAGGGATCCAGAGTGCATCAAGGATCTATTGTAGCCAGGGGAGGTTCTCCAGCTGAAAGACCGTAGGGAAATGTCGTCCAGCAAAGATGATCCTGGAAGTTCGTAATTGTTCGAATAAACATAACACAGTCTTGAGCTTATTATTATTTCTTATGTTATTGTTATTGTGCATTCCTCACAAAACCTACCTTACCTTACCGTAGCTTAATGTTCATAGGGTCTATTATATACTTTATATATGAACGAAAAAGTACTCAAAATGGGCTCATTTTACTAGTTTTATGAAATAAAAGTTACCAAATGTGCTCATTAATGCTCAATAAAGCTAATTTGACTGATAAGCTGGGCCCAAAAGTCAGTAGTTTCCTTTAAAAATGCATTTTATACAAAAGTGTCGTTAGGGAAAAATTCCTATTATCAAATATTCCGAACACAAATATGCTTTATCAGATTTTCCTTATGCATAAGTGTTTTATACAATTATTCCTAGAACCTCTATGTATATTTGACCACGTTCCGAGTTAATTATTTACAATACATAACTAAAATAACCACCAACAGGAGAAAAAAGTACATGTAAATCAATAATATTAAGAGAAATGATACACACTCAAATCAAAATCAAATAACAATGTGCTCATAAATATAACAAACAAATTCTATACACATTTACATTGTAGAATTTCCAAGATTATTTAATTACAATTTCATGAAATAGGGTAAATGAATTACCGGCAGTCTACAGAATGGCGGAACAATGTTTAGTATGTAATTCATTAAATTATAGTATACCAGATGGAAATTATATCATATATAATTCTTTTGTTACTTTTAAATTTGTATGTTAAGTTCATAATGGGCTAAAATAATCCGCATAAAGGTAATGATTAAAGTTCCTAGGGGACTCAAAAGCTTAAAAATAAACACCAAGAAGTGGCAAAAAACAAAACATTTACCCTTTTTCAGCAACGTTAAAAGGGGTATATATATCATATACTAGCGAATGTTACCCGGCGCTGCCCGGGATTTTCAAACTCGACAATAGTTTTTGGAATAGAAAAAAGATCAGACGAATAATTTTAGTGATGTTCTAGCATGTGACTTTTCATATTAAAATCAGTTCCTTCCACGGGTGTCATTGGATCTTCATTGCCATTTTTTTCCGTTTTGTATTCCTTACGGCTGGGTATTTAAACATGGCACAAAGAAGAAATCACTCGAATAATTTAAGTGAAATCATCGTATGTGATTTTTCATATTTAAATCAGTTCCTTAAAAAGTTGTCATTAGGTCTTCATTGCCATTTTTTCCGTTTATATTCCTTAATATAATACACCTTACTGCTATACATTCAATGATTTCAGCCAAAAAATTGTACATTCAATGATTTCAGCTATACTACCTTACAATCATCCACAGAAAATTTGGTCAAAATCTAACTTGCCAATTTAAAAAAAATGACAAAAAACGTTTTGGCGAATAAAATAAGCATGTCGATGAGGAATTTCCCGGGTGTTGGCAACCCACTAAATACTCCCTGAGCTCTTAAAACTATTCACTGAAAATTTTATCAAGATCTAACGACCCGTTCAGAGATACAGGAAACGAACGAACGAACAAACGAACGACAAACGGAATTCTTTTTTTTTTGGGTTAAAATATATATTTATTATTCTAAAAAAATATAGTGAAATACACAATAACATAGAAAACAAATATATAATATATATAATACAAAATCTAAAGACAGTTACGTTAAAACAAAACATAAATGAACATTGTAATTCAAAATTACTGTCTAAAGAAAAAAAAACCTAAATATATAATATGCACCTAAAAAAACAAAAAAACTTAATCTCTATTCAATCTGTAACGGCAGTGTCTACGTATGGTAGATTTGATGATATTGAGGTATTGGAGGGAATGAACCTTATTAGGTCACCAGCACATGTCCACGAAGATGCAGAGACGCTTGGAATTTTAATTGCCATAGCGCAATACAGAGCAGCTGTCCCAATCATTATAGCTCTGAGGTCTTCAATTTTATATACGAATGATTTGTCAATTTCTTTGCTATTAAAGATTTTATGCTTAACAGCGAATATTCAATTGCCTTATGATGAGATGCCAGCTTCTGTTTTCGCCTGAAGGGTCCAAACAAGATCGATGCCTTAATGATATTGGAGTCGATATCTTCTTGTGGAAAGACATTTAATTGAATAAAATACCTCACAGTCCTTAATAACATGACAATCTACAAAAGCGTGTATTATATTATTGTATAGAATGCCACAATTATTGCAAGGATAAAAAAAATTAATGAGCCGAGTCGAGATTTGAAATTGAGCTGTAAATTTGGACCCATCAGCAATACTCCAGGTCGAACACGAAATTCTTTTTTTCCATGAGGAAGGAAGACTAAAAATGCTTAAAAACTTACTTATTATTTCTTTTTCTTCATAAAACTTCTGCCTGTCAAGATTCAATTTTAAAAACCACGGCATTGTAGGGCACATGGTTTTGACAGACCTCTGAAGAGGAAACCTAATCTACCTTCTGCGAAAATGGAAGCTGCCCCCACGTCGTGGATTGTAATAATTCCATTCACAAGAGCTGTTTTTTCTAAGGATGAGGGATCACCAAATCTATTAATAAAAGGTCGGACACCCCTGTTTTTGTGAATAATATCAATCGAAGAGTCTGATAAATATTCCGGGGTAGCATGCCATATAATTTTTGCATCGACGCAAGAAATGGTGAAATTTTTTCCAAAACTTCATTAGTTAAGGGGGTACCTAAGTGTAGCCAAGAATAGTACTCTGAAGAAGTATATAAAAGTCGCCACTCTTTGTCAGGAAAAACTCCTAACTCCCCTACAATCTTTTTATAATATTTTGGAATTATAAATCCCAACTGGCACAATCCGCCGCCAATCCTGTCTTTTGGACGCTTCAGAGAAGGAATATAGCTTTTGTGGAAGAGGGAGTGAAGCCATGCATCTTCCTCAGCTATTGCAGACTCAGCTAAAGACGGCAAAGAGGTTGCTTTATATAAAACAAGAGGAATTATACGACAATTATATAGATCAATACGGGTTTGTAGAGCAAGATTTCTCCACTGACGTATCTGTTTATAAATAGTTATATTCAACTTTGTCCAATTATTTCGCGACGCACCTGTTCTTGTCCATTGTATCCCCAGAACATTAATAGCCTCTTCAACTTTAAATCCATTAATTTCCATACACTTTTCGGGAAACCAGGATCCCAAAGGTAGTATGGTTGTTTTATTTTTGTTTATGGTAAGTCCTGATATGTTCGAGAATTTGTTGAAGAAGGACACAAGAACGTTTATACGAGCAATAAGTTGCCTTGCAGATGAAGCTTCAATAAACAAAGTAATGTCATCCGCATAGAGATCTATTAGATGCTTTTTTCCATTGAAGGAAACTCCAAACCCCCCATATTTCCTTTTTAGCGCTCGTGTAAGTTCATCTATAGCACATATGAAGAGAAGTGGAGCCATAGGACAGCCTTGTCTGCAACTTTTTTTAATAAATTGGCTCACTGTTTTTGCCATCTAAAGAAATGATAGAAGAGCCATTGTTTAATAAAGCTCTTATGGGATTAAAAAAATGTCTAGGTAGAAGTTTTTTTATCGAATTTAAAATATGGCCATGGTTGACGGAATCGAACGCTTTTCTAAAATCAATAGCAATCACTGCACCAAATTTTTGACTTCTGTTGAGGGATTCAGTAGCTGCAAGAATGTTTCGCGATATGTCAGTGATTTTTCTTTTCTTGAGGAATCCTTTTTGTTCCTCTGAAATTTTTCTGTTTAAAATAGGTTCTATTTGTTGAGCTAAAATTCCCGATAAAATTCTATAAGCATAGTTTAAAACAGTGATAGGCCTCCAATGATTAAAATCTGTCCCATCACCTTTTTTTGGTATAAGTGCAATCCTACCTTTGCATAACGATCGCGGCATCCTACCCGATTTTCCATTATCTCGCCAATAGCTAAAAGGTAAGGAGCAACTTCCTTAGGAGCAAGAGAGAAGATAGGCCCAGCTAAGCCATCCGGGCCTGACGATTTTGAATCTGTAAAATGTTTTTCTATAAAATTTCTATTATTTGTATTGTAAAAACTTTAGTCTTTGATGATTTTTTCGGTTTTGGAAAATCTACTCGTTGACCACCTAAAATATCTGAGAAACGAAGATGGAAATAGTCTAAAATATCAGTTGATTTAGAAATAGTTATATTATTAACAACAATCTTCCGTATGATTGGAGCAGAACCAGTATTCGTTCTGGGCAAATACTTTATCCTCAGGCTATGATTTGATTCATATTGCTTTTTCTTTAGCATTTCTGACTCCACAATGTCAAAGATTCTATAGGAATTGAAAAGATCAGAAGAAAATTGTTTAATAAAAATAGAGGAGCTGTTCAGAAGACTCTCAATTTCACTCTGAAGTTTTGCAGATCTCTTCTTAAAAGATTAATAAACCTTTTAGTAGCAATTTGAGCGAGAAGTGAGTATGCATTTTTTGGGGTAATCATACCGTTATTTTTCGAGAAATTTTGTTTAAGATTATTTATAAAGTCATTATCACCAAATATCCATCTTGGAACATGTAATTGGTTTTCCTTGGCACATAGCGCAACGTAATAGTAATCATTTTGTGGTCGGAAAATGGTTCAGCTCTATAGCAAGCGTCTTTAATATTTCTTACTAAGATGTTAGAAATTAGTGCCAAATCTATTCTAGAAGATTTATTGCCACTACTCCATGAGATATTATCCTTCGGATTGAATTTTTTGGTTAAGTCCACAAGCCGTAGTTTGTTTATTAGTTTCAAAAGAATCGCAGAATTGGGGTAAAGATGTGTGGGTTCGTCAATATCTACATTAAAATCGCCAATCATTAAAAGAGGCATATCGCCGTCATTTTGGGCGTTTAAAATTGACTGGAAAAACTTTGAAGATCGGATATTGGGTCCGTAGATATTAAATATAGAAAATGTGCATCCAGAAGGGTTAATGATTATGATGCCAATCACCCTCATCGATATATTCTTTGACAAATACTGGCCTCGATAGTTTTTTAGTAATGAACGTCAGAACTCCCCTCTTGCCAGACCCGGAGAAAAACTGGTGGAACATATTGGGAAGACATAAGTTGCATGACTCAGAGCATGTTGAGGAGGTGATCGTTTTTATGTCTTGCAGACATAAAATTTCAGGCTTTAAAGATACCAAATGTTTCATTAGAGCATGTCGAACGCGGCGGTCTCTTCCTCCTCTTATGTTAAGCGATATAATTTTCGACAAGCCAATATTTGTGCAAAGTTCATTTGTTGTATTCAAGAGGAAGAAATCTGTTATTCTAGACTGGTTCATGGTCATTACGAGTCTTTTTGTTTTGATTTATATCAATTTTTTCCACTGTGTTTTG
>CP045899.1:1641298-1662279 GCA_013387185.1 Caligus rogercresseyi
CCCAAAAGAATTATTATTCTTTCAAATTAACATTCAACAAATATGAAGCTAGAGAAGAGTCAATTTTTGTTTGTCATATGTACATTAGGGGGTAATATAGAAAACTAATATTAAGATATCAAAATTTATCCCCCCGCGAAAGTTGCGTCATCAGAACTAAATGATCGTAGAAAAATGGATTTTGGTTTGACCCCCCCTACCCCCCCAAATTGCGTTCAAAGGTTTCGTTATGAAGCAAAACTTTTTTGTTATTACTAATTTAGAAAAATTTAGTTTTACAAAATTTAGCTATGATCAATTTATGACTTTGTTATTTTTTGCAAATTTTCGTCAAATAATATTTAGTGCCAATAAATAAACATCAGTGCTGACGCACCAACCATTTTTTAAATAACGCTCCTACTAGGGTTCCTTTATAGTTTCAAGAAGGAAAAAGAAAAATAGGGTACTCATGTTGATTTTTAAAGTTATTTTTTAAATACGTTTGCTTTTCACATCTTAATTTTCATACAGTAACACCCTCACATGGTTGAGAATATAAATCTATGACGTTGATTATATCCATAAACTTTTGCAGATGCCTCCGTTACTAGTTTTACAGCTCTTTCCACTGATTGTGAATGGCAAGGATACTTATTAATTTTTAAAGGATGTTCTTTTGCTTTTATAAGATCTTCCTCAGGCACAATTGGAGGAACAGACAAATTTATATTTGACCAGTCGATAAGATTTAAAAAATTCTTAGAATTACAACTGATAGTTTTGGGTAGTTGAAAATTTCTTTGTTTTTTTAATATTCTTTTTTGCAAACAAAACTTTTTCCCGGGCAAATATTATTGTTTCCATTTATTTATCGGTTAGGTCTTCTAGCAATATATTTTAGGATGGGCAAAAAAACGTTTCTCTTGAGTACTTTTTCTATTGAAGGGGCTAAATTTTCATCAATCTCATATAATAAAAGTTATGGCGAATTGATAATGCTTTGAGCCTTCAATAAAAGAGGATTTAACTTGGTTTAAAACCATATAGGAGCGTAAAAATTTAGTATAGATTTCACAAGTTTTATGTGAGACTCACATGGACTTTTTTGTGAAATATAGGATCTTAAAATTCTGTTGGCTTTGGTAAGACATTTTGCCTCATGTAATGTTCCTGGAGACCTTTAGCAAAAGCTTGAATTCGAAAATTTCCTGTTTGTATTCCTAATGTAATTTCGTATAAATATTTTTATCTGAGCTTAAAGAATACAGTAAACTTTGATTTAAGTATTTTACTTTCCTACAAGTATTTAAAATCTTTTGTTGAAGTTTGGTAAAGTCTGTATTAATTTATTTTCCTATGGTACCTTCATAAGTCCGAGGTTCTTTTTGTGCGCCATCTAAACGTTTAAAAACTTCTCTAAAAGGTAACTCATTCATGTGTAGAAAATTTGAAGTGGTCTTTTAAGACATAACTCGAGTCTTTTTATTACTCCTGCCATATTCTGACATTGTTATTGCATCCGTAACACACAACAGTGACCAAAGTGGCAAGTCTTTAATGTTCTTCGACTACTGAAAGTAGTTATTTCGCTTGATCTTCTGCAATGCCACTTTTTAGTAATACGTGATCAATGTATTCATGGGAGTTCTAAAAATTTTTTTAAGAAATAATACTTAAAATTTTAAATAACAAGTTAGCTTTAACAATAACTTCTTTTTATCAGTTGAGAAAACATTTTTTCGTCATTATATTATATCTGCAAAAGTTTATGGATATAATCAACGTCATAGATTTATATTCTCAACCATGTGAGGGTGTTACTGTATGAAAATTAAGATGTGAAAAGCAAACGTATTTAAAAAATAACTTTAAAAAATCAACCCTCTTTTTCTTTTTCCTTCTTGAAACTATAAAAGAACACTAGTAGGAGCCGTTATTTAAAAAATGGTTGGTGCGTCAGCACTGATGTTCATTTATTGGCACTAAATATTATTTGACAAAAACTTGCAAACAATAACACAGTCATAAATTGATCATAGCTAAGTTTTGTAAAACTAAATTTTTCCAAAACTAGTAATAACAAAAAAGTTTTGCTTCATAACGAAACCTTTGAACGCAATTTGGGGGGGGGGGTAAGGGGGGGTCAAACCAAAATCCATTTTTCTACGATCATTTAGTTTCTTATGATGCAACTTTCGCGGGGGGGGATAAATATAAGGTTTCTATAATACCCCCTAATGTACATGTACTACCGAATAGTAAATCAGGCACAAAAAGTGATTAAAGTTGCTTCGAGGTCAATATCATGATGAATTAAGGGGTTCTAAAAAGGCTGAATTGTCTTTTAATATCTGTTGATAAGCATGATTTTTGAAAGACAAAACTGTCTTTAATTGAAATATTAAATTAAGAGAAAATACTGTCTTTCACAGTAGCACATACTAATACTGATAGGCTCAAATACATTATATATATATATCAACATTAAGTTATCGATTCGTCATAAATCGTCATACTTTTCATAATTGCATGCGGATTTGTGAGGGATTCATATTCCAATAGAATCTCTAGAATTTATCATGGGAATCCCATGATTGAATCTATAGGGTACTGCTTTGTTGTATCTGGGATCACTCTCCAGAATATACTAAATAAAAACAGGTCGATTTTATATTATTTTGATGATAAAATAAAGTTATATATCAGTTTAATTGTGTAAAGAACAGCATATTGTATGCAGAAATATACATCTCAGTCCCAGGTTATATTTTTGAAAATATTAGTATAAATGTATGTTAAAAAATACTTTTCGTTTATCATAAAAAAGCTAGAATTTATAAATAAATATTATATATATATATAACTTTATGTATATATATAATTTTATATATTACATATATAACACTCGAAACTCCTCCGGAAAGATAAAGTACCTTAGATATTTTTGCAATTAGCGCCTAAGAAAAGTCCAAAGTTGGAATTTTTAAAATAAGGTATATATATATTATTTATATATTATATATATATAAACACTCGAAACTCCTCGGGAAAGATAGATATCGTAAGTATTTTTGAAATTAGTGCCTAAGAAAAGTCCAAAGCTTTGGTTTCCGATGAAACTCCATTCCTGATTCTTGATTCTCCAAAAAGAACAAGTGCATTTGCCTAATTTATTAATGAACTGCATTGAAAATATCTTAGGTAAGATTGAGCTATTTTTATGATATATTATTTTTATTCATATATGCAACTCAATCTAACCATATTGGCAAAGGTAGCTGCAAGAGCATTTTGTTCGTTTTGATATTGCTAAATAAGCTTTAAATCGATTTACGTCAATGGACGTCAGCTGTGCTTTTAGGTCATTCAAAACTCACACGCTTCTTGTGTTCGAACAATTTCCATAGCAATTAATTTCAATAGTTAAACGCATTTCAAAGTCTTCCAATAGAGCAAAGTTGCATGTGTGCTCAAGAATTACATTAAAAAGAACCATGTATGCTAATTGAATAGGCAATAAATATAGATGCTGAAAAGCCAGCTTACATTGTGCAAATCATGTCTTATAATTGGTTCTTTCCAATATATATTTATAGCGATCATGGATAATTAAATGAAGAAGTTTAAAATTATGATGTTTATTTATATCCAGTCGGATACTGCAATTCTATCGAACCAATTGGGCATAAAAAACTCACAATCTTTTAGTGTTAGAGCAATATCTAGAGCAGGGATGGGCAAACTTTTGACTTGACGGTCACTATGGGCTATAAAATTTGAAAAAGGGGCCACAGCAGTACATTGACTGCCCACTTTCATTTTCTTTGGTCCGCTCATTTTTACTGAAGGGCTCAAATGACGATAAGAAAATGCTAGAGAGAAATAAAAAGTAAGGGTCGGCCTAATTATTAGCGCGCCATCTAGTGGTGAAACGCAGTATTATATGGAGAAGACGTAATGAATGAGTTATGAAGCAATATTTTTTTATTTACTGGACAAGCTCGGCGGGCCGGATTAAAATTGTTTAACGGGTCGTATACGGCCTGCGGGCCTTAGTTGTCCATGTCTGATCTAGAGCATTGATACAATTTTTTTAGCAATATTATTGCTACAGATATTTAAAAAGTGCGTAGCTTCTAGTTGTCAATAAAAAAAGAAGTAATGCCATATATGATAGACATGATGCATAACCAACTACCGTGAGATTTAATCGGATTGATTGGATGAGAAGGGAGGCTTATTACAATACTCTTACAAAGCAGATTAGGAAATAATAGAATAATAAAAAATAGGATCTACTTCTTACTTTAAATACCATTCATAATGAAGAATCATAGGAAATATATTATTATTATATTGTATAATGAAGTTATAATGAATTAATCAAATAATGACGGGACCATTCGTTGTACTTCTCTTTTTTCTCTAATTTGTCTGCCAAAGCAGGAACAATCAAATCATAAATAGTCTATTATTTCAAAGTAAATCCAACGAAGGCGTAGTTTATTTGTTGATGGAACTTCACATCTTAAGGCATTATTCTCTGGCTGCCTTTTTCTGCTATATATATTTTTAATTACTTATTTTGTTTTTTTCAATACTATTTACATGTTTCTTTAGCTCCTAGAATTTCTCCATCGACACACAAAAACATGGATAAATTTAAATCTGAACTACTTTATGAACGAAAAACTCGGGGAGTGTTGGATTCCAACTTATATATTCCAGAATAATATATAAAAAAAGATCTGTTGGTCTTCCTTGACAGCATATAAACTCCCATATTTCTCTAAATAAGCTATAATTTTTTATCTCTTGTAATAGACCCATATTCCGGGACGTAATCCGCTATCCGACGGTTGAATCATGTTGTATCTTTAATCACTCATTACTTTTTCGCATTCTCTTACCAATAACCCAATGATATTATAGTTATGCCTAACGCTATTCTCTAAAACACATAATTTTTTAAAAGTTGTAATAAAATGTCATTAAAAATTTAAAAACATTTATCCAAGTTCTCTTCTTATGTTAAGGTTGAAATGAATCCGGAGCTGTCTTTGGGCTTGGCTATAAATTAACTCCCAATTGTTATGTTGGTATGTCTTTTATCGAGTTAAATTGTCGATTATAATGACATTGATTAATTGTTTTATTATATATTACAAGACACTATCTTTTTAGTATTAATTAAGATTTATATTATACAACGTATATATTCTTTGCCTAATTTTATACCAAAATGTTTATTTATACATTAATATATAAGTAATTTATCCAAGTCAATAACGTTTTATAATAAGAAAGAGAGTTGTTAGTAAAAATAATGGTTTTGTACAATTTTGTTTTATTCAAAAATATAGAAACTGTAAATAGAAGTTAAAAAATATAATCAAAAATGGTTATTCTTATTTCATTATTGAAAAATTGGCACACTTTTTATTACGTATTATTTTATTGAACAAAGCATGTGTGTGTATGAGAGTTAAGAAGTGTTATTCTTTTCTCCAGTGCTACTATGCTTTCTTCGGAAATAAGCAGAGCTGCAGGATTGTTTTCATTTTGATAAATTTAAGATAAATTTAAAACGAAATGCGACGTAAGATTAATTCGATTTCAAAATAAAAAGTCATGCCGGATCAGGAAGTAAACAAATCAATCTAAACGACAGAGACTTTCGGTTCGAAAGTCTCTGTCGTGCTGTGGCCGTCCGTTTCTTATCGTAAGTAGGCGACTGACAAATCTAGGCATTGAGGCAGACAAACGCTTGCGAAGTCCTAATATAATAATGAAGAACCGCTTCACAGACTCTCATCAAAAATGGTTTAGATACCGTCTGGCCACGTATTCTTTATACATGAATAAGTCCCATGTAGATCCAGGAAGTGGAGCTGCCATTGGTGCGGGGAGGTCGAGGAGACTTTTTTCTACTTCTTCTACATCTGTCCCTTTGCACTTCTATTTATTTTCGATGCCAAAATGGTATTGAAGAACATTATTGCAACTCTTGAAATACCTATTTAATCATTGTACCAACTCTAGACATAATTTGATTATTTACATAAATGGATCACTCTCTAATATCGTGACAACAATGCATCCACAAAGACTTGTCATTGAGATACAGAATAATTATTGCCCACACATAATCAATGACATACTAAATCCTTAGTTACAACTCTCAAACTCTAAACCAATCAGATATTAAAAAGATATTTTATGATATTACTGTATACTCAGAGATCTGTAATTTAACCCATTTACAAGACTCAAACTCTAAGCAAGTAAGATTTTAAAGTAAAAAAAGTATTTTACGATATAATTGTTCACTAGATTCCTTTAGATAACCATAATTTAACCCAAGCCTAGTCACTCAGTTCAATAAATATATGGAACATAATTATGCAGTCAACAAAGGTTTATTATCATTCACATTGTCATTCAGGTCATTTCGGTGTCATATCCTTAATATTGTGGTCCAATAGAAGCACTGCGAGCTCTAGCTCGGGTTTTGCCAAGAGCCTGTTCGCTCACATCAGCCCGCCCCTCGGCAGCTCCCAGGAGAGACTGGGTTTGTCTAAACTTGGCCAAGTTCAGAGCAGCAATTTCCTCGGCCTCCTCAATCTGCTTCTTGTATGACTTGATCCTGGACTGAAGCTGGTCCACGAGACTCTGCATGCGTTCATGATTCTTCCGGTCCTCGTCCGAGGCAAAGGTCAGCTCCTTGATTCGCCGCTCAGACTACGGAGGTTCTTTTGAGCGTCCGCGCATCGTCGGGACTCTGCGTCCAACTCGGATTCCAGCTCTCGAATCCGGGTCTCCATCTTGTTCATGGCTTTTTTGCCGTTCTTGAGGGCAGTATTCTCGGCTTCGTCCAACTTCATGTAGATGTCCTTGCTTTGGGCCTCTAGGAGCTTTCTCTCCCGCTCCAACATGACAGCGTGGTCCTGTTCGCTGCGAAGTTCATCTGCGAGACGAGCAGCGTCGATCATAGCCTTGGAAGCCTTCTCGTCTGCAATGCGTGCTTCCACATTCATTTCATCAAGATCCGCCTGTAATAAAAAGGGAAATGAGTAAGAGATTTAAGTTAGTTAAATAAAATGTTTAACAAAGAATAATATTGTATTTTGCGCAACTTTTTTTGACCAACAGACCATAAATATTTGAAAACGTTATCAAATTCCAAATAAAAAATATTGGGTGAAAATTATGAGATCCGGATAGACTTGAGTAATTGTTGAGCCTTAAAAATTGATTCAGAAGAACTGTGACTCTAGCTGAACATGACTGCTATATATATATATATATATATATATATCATATATGAATAAAACATAATTAAGGTAAATGAAATGTAAGGTACGCTTTTATATCAAAAACTACTGTCAGTCAGGACTTTTCTACAATAACTTCAATTTCACAAGAAGCTTTATTATTGTATTTTAGAAGAAAGTCATATGTTTGCCATAGAGTGTAAAGTAGATGTTGACAGAATGTTATCTTCAGCCAATAGAATATAGCCAATATTTCTACAAAAAAATTCAAAGTTGCACCTCATTGTCTCTTTACGGACAAATAAGTGAAATTACTTACCTGTAGATTTTGCAGTTCATTCTCCAGCTTCCTTTTGGCTGCAACGATGGCTTGGTTTTGGACAGTGTATTCACTCAGAACCTCATTGGAGTCAGAGAGCTCCTGTTCGAGTGTTCTTCGGTTTCTATCGGCCTGCTCAAGAAGCGTTCGGGCTTCCTCTAAGCTATTTTGCAGGGAGTGGCTTTCCTATCAGCTGCCACATGTTCATCCCGAGCAATGTCCTTGGCTCTTTGTTCTTCCTCCAACTTAGACTGGGACTCACGGATCTGTTGCTGGTACTTCTTAATGGACTTCTGAGTCTCAATGTTATTGGCATTGGAGTGCTCCAAAGCCATTTCCAACTCATTGACGTCCGTTTCTAGCTTCTTCTTCATGCGAAGCGCCTCGGCTTTCCCCTTGCTCTCAGTCTCAAGAGCCACCTGCATGCCCTCAACGGCCTTGGACTGATTTTTCTTTATGCCTTCGAACTCTTCCTCCTTTTCATGAATGCGTCGTTCGATCTCCTGACGAACCTGCGTGAGCTCCAGCTGAGCTCGAAGAACTTTGTTCTCCTCCTGCTCCAGGGCACCTTCGGCTTCCTCAAGAGCAGCCTGAAGCTCGAGCTTCTCCGCCTCCAATCGCTTGCGAATCTTGTCAATTTCGTGTATGGATCGTCCACCCTCGCTGATCTGGTCCATAATGTCCTTAATCTCATTGCTGAGCTGCTTGTTCTCTCGCCTGACTTCATCAAGCTGAAGCATGGACTCGTCATAGGCGGACTTGATTCGGAAGAGCTCGGATGAAGCATTTCTGCATTCCTTTTGGCTGATGTCCAAGTCCATGGAGAGGCCATCTACCTTGTTCTTCCATTCGCTCACGATCTTATCGAACTGCCGAGACTTTTTCTCCATCTGATTGTGAAGAATTTGGGCTTGCTCAAGGTTATAAGACATTTCATCCATTTCCTCTTGAAGTTTATGTCTGGACTTGTCCAACTGTTGTAGCTTGCAGTTCAAGTTTTCGATGGTGCTTTCTGCTTCAGTGAGACGAGACGTCAGCTTCATCTTGGACATCTCTAGTTCTTGAGCCTTTCCAACTGCCTCCGTCTCGTATTTGCTTCTCCAGTGGTTGACCTCGCCGTCAGCCTTGCTGATTTGTCGGGTCAAGTCATTTCGGGAGCAGACTTCTTCGTCCAGCTGTTCCTTCATACCGTCCAGCTCATGCTCCAAGTTCTTGAACTTGCCCAAAAGAATAAATCTCTCATGGGACTCATGATCGGCAATGTGTTTGGCTTCCTCGAGGTTAGCTTGAAGGGAGCCCTTCATCTTCTGGAGCATGTTCACATTGTTATTGATGTCGCCCACGACCCTCAGGAGGTCTGAGTTCTCAGCAGCGAGCTTCCGTTTGGCAGACTCGTAGTCACCCAGAGTGAGATTGGCCTCCTCAAGCTTTTTGTTGAGCTCGTTGAGTTGACCAGTGAGGTTCTTGTTGGACTTCTCCGAAGAGGACTTGGCTCGAACGATTTCATCAGCTGCAGCTCGCGCATCTGCAATTCATGCTGGATTTTGGTTTTGTCCTTTTCAATTTTGGACTTTATCTTAGAAAGCTGATCGATTTGCTCCATCATTTCCTGGATGGCATCCTGGTGCTTCTTCTTCAAGTTGCTGAGGAGAGACTCTTGTTGAATATTTGCTTCTTCTACATCACGCCTCATCTTTTGGATTTCACTTTCGCGCTTCTTGTTAAGCTCTGACTGGGCATTAGTGGCGCTTCCAGCCTCATCATAGCGTTCGCCTAGCTCATCAATCTCGCGAGCTAGATCGGATCGTTGTCTCTCAGCCTTGGCTCTTGCTTGTCGTTCGGCCTCCAGTTCTTCTTCAAACTCTTCTACTCGGCTCTGAAGTTCCTTGATGCTCTTTGTGTCTTTCCAACACCACCTTGCTCGTCTTCCAATTTAGAACCCAGCTTGGAGCACTCCATTTCCTTACGGAGAATGACTGCCTCGAGTTCTTTTTCTGCTGGTCTAAGTCATTCACAGACTCCTGGGTCATACGGAGCTCACTCTCGACCTTCCTCTTGATCTTCTCCAATTCAGCTCTCTGCCTTTTCTCCCTCTCAACAGAGTCCTCAAGTTCATCCAGAGTATTTTCGAGCTTAGACTTGATGGATGTCAAGTGAGTCACCTTGTCTTCAGTGCCCTGAAGTTCTTCGGTAGCCTTGGATTGGTTATCCCCAATGTGCTTCTTTTCTCGGTTGATTTTATTGATAAGCTCATCGTTCTCAGCAACTTCTTCATTTTGACTTCGAATGATGTGATCCCTGTTACTCTTCTCTTGTTCCACCTTTTGGATAACGATTTCAATGTCCTCAATATCTTTTTAAGGACTTGAGCATCAACCATCATTTTCTTCTTGCTGGACTCCATTTCCTGACGATCCAACTCCTCCTTGGCTAGCTGATCTTGTCTCACGGCGAGATCAGATTCTAGTTCAGCCTTCAGCGTGTTTGCCTTTATTTGTCTGTCCTGGTATTGACTCAAATTTCCTTGTTCAGATTCGAGCTGCTTGGTCAGACCAGTGAGTTCATCCTTGACGGACTTGTTGTTCTCCTCCAGCTCCTTGGTGACGTTGAGTGCATCTGTGTATGCACCATAAGCCTCGTTGGCCTTCTCTTCTAGCTTCTTCAGCTCTTCCTCCATGTTGAGCTGGCCAATGAGGGGCCGGGTCTTTTGTATAATGATGAACCAGCCCCAGTTTCTTAGGGTCATGTATTTGCGGAAGTTTCGCTGGATGACCTTAAGGAGCTCTCTTTGGTCGAAGCGTCTCTGGTAGTCCTTCCTTAGGAGGAATCCATAGATCTGCCCTTGCATCCATCGAACCAATCGTAGCACAATGGTATCACGATCTTCTTCAAGTTGAGCCAGAGCACCAGCACGGAAGAAGACCTTCGTGTGCCCCAGACGGTATTTTTCGCGGGGAAATCGATTTTTCCATAAGGTTGTACACTCCACTTTTGTCATCCTTAGCATTGGCGATTTCAGATGCTCCAAGGATGGCGTATCTTGACTTGTAGTCGGGATAGAGCATGCGATGGGGAAGCCTCTCATACAGATACGAATGCCTTCCAACACACCGTTACAGGTGAGCTGATGCATAATGAGGGGGGGCTCAACTTCCAAAGGCTTCTTGTGCGTGTTGGGCACAATGCATCGGATGAAATGAGGCTCAGTGCTGTGAAGGGTGTTCATAAGAGATGAGAGTTGGACGAGATACACAGAGGACACAGTCTTTCCGCCACCGCCCTTCTTCTTCTTCTTGCCCTTCTCCTCTGGTGGGTGGGATTGGCCGGGATGATCGTGCCATAGGAAGACAAGGAGTTCATTGCTTGAGCGCTTAAGTACGTCCACAACCGTGTCATTAACGGGATCCTTGTTCTTTTCCAGCCATCCAGTCACGTTCTACGAAACGATACCAGCGTAATGGACGATAGCAAAGTGAGCGTTCTTGTCTGTCTTGGACTGAGGCTTGGCAAATGGAGAAGACTTTCCAAGATGCTGGGTTTTCAACTTGTCTTCAAATGACTTGTCTGTAGCCTTAGGGAAGAGGGATTCCTCCTCAAGGATAGCCCATATACCCATGGGCTTTTCAAACATAATGATAGCGGCAGCCAGATCCATGCCAAAGTCCACCATGGCCCAGTCAATTCCCTCTGCAAGGTATTCCTCCTGCTCAACCACAAACATGTGATGGTTGAAAAATTGTTGAAGCTTTTCGTTGACAAAGTGATGGAGATCTGTTCAAAGCCGTTGTACTCGAAGATCTCAAAGCCAGCAATGTCCAGCACAGCTACAAAGTTGGATTTTTCATGGTGGTATCGATTAGAGTGTCGTTACACTTGATGATGAGCCACTTGAAAAGGCGATCGAAACAACTTCTTGCAATGCCACCCACTCCGTTCACGGCCTGGTCGCATGTTTGACCCTTGGTCACCCATTCCGTACCAACTTTGATCTTGGGCTTACAGAAGGATTTCATGAGCTCATCCGCGTTGAGTCCAAGGAGCTCTCCAACCTTATTGGGGTAAGTCAGATCATCAGGCTCCGCCTGATCGTCACGGCCCTTTTGCTTGAACTTGAACTCCCCAAAGGACATGACGGCAGATGTGATTTTGTAGCAGTTCCACTTTTCAGCTTCGGAAAACCCAATGATATCAAAGGCCTGATCTGTGAACTCCAGCTCCTCATTGTCGTCAATGGATTGGACGGAGACCTTACCTTGAGAGACGTAGCTGTAGTCATAAATGTCGTCGCTGAGGCAACATTTGGTCTTCATGTCGGCCACAAATGGTTGTAGGAGCTGGTAAAAGATATGGTAGGAGCGCTCAACCTCCTGTTGTTGGGTGATGCGAGACTTTTCCAGGAGATAGGATTCGATGTCACAACCCGCGAGTTTCCCAGACGGAGTGAAATGGATACGAATGAACTTTCCAAAACGGGAGGAGTTGTCATTACGAGAAGTTTTGGCGTTGCCGTAAGACTCCAGAATGGGGTTGGTGGCCACGATTTGGTCCTCTAGGGAGACCTTTTTCTGGGACTTTTTCCCGGAGGAGGCCACCATGGCAAATAGGAAATTACTTTCTTGGTGTTTTCTGTTTTCCCAGCTCCAGACTCTCCTGTGATCAACATGGACTGATCCTTATTGTTTTGTAACATGTTGCGGTAGGCAGTTTCAGTGATGGCCCAGAGATGGGGAGGGACCTCATTGCGCCGCTTGCCTAGGTACATTTTGACGACACGGGGGGTGTAGATGGGGTAGCGCTTGTAGGGGTTCACAACTATACAGAAAAGACCGGAGTAGGTGTAAATGAGTTTGGCCTTGAAGCGAGCATCTAGATTGTGGAAGACGGAGCCGTCGTTCAAGTAAGTCAAGTTGGCCATGTCCTCACATTTCTCGAATTTGGGAGGGTTGATTTGGCCAATGTCCTCTGACTTGAAGGTTTTTTTCTACATCAGAATAAATAAAGAACTTAATATTTTTATAATATTTTAATAATTTATTATCACACTCTACATTATTATTATTATAATTAACTCTATATGTACTCCATATTAGACAATAGACCCAAGCTATACAAAAAAACCATACAAAACTCCGTTTCTAATTATGTTTTGCGAGCATTGCATTTCGTCTTATACTAGAATGCATTTAATTGATCAAAGTATTATTATCAAAGACGACGTTAATAAACTTGCATTTCTTTTTTAAATTGAATTATGGACAAAATTCAGTGACTATTTACATTCTTACATAAGCATTGCATTTCTTTCTCTTCTGGAAGGTTTTTGCTACGTCAAACAGAAATAAAAAGAAATTTTTAAATTGACGTTACTTTTTCAATTAATATATATGTAGAATTCAGGTTATTCGCTATTGACGTCTTGCAAGCATTGCATTAGTAGTGGAAGGAGCTTTTTTAAATGAAAGAAATTTTACAAGAGTTTTATAATTCACGTTCTCATTTTAAATTGAATTATTTAAAAGAACGGTCCAGCATCTTTCTAAGATTTAATAACAGTTCCAAACTTTAGATTAATATATATAATATGTAGTGGGTGTACTTTTTATTTATTTTAAAATTCGTTTTATTAATTTCAGAGTTTCGTTGAATATCTTAGTTATAATAAAAGGGTTATTTTTATTATTTTTAGAAATTTGTATTCAAATAATTAAAGTATCATCTTAAAGTGATAAACTATACGAACCGCATTGCTTCAAAGGGAAATGCACATAAGATCAAAGAACTCTACAATGGATTTGCATTTTTGTGATCAACATTCCTTTGACCTTGATGCTTTTGAAAAAATATTTTAGTAAAATCTAATATTACACAATAAAATAACTCTTTGCAAAGTTGCTTATATATTTATAAAATGGGAGCCGACTATAATTGCATGCATTAATAAAACTAAATTACTCCTATTTGGAAAATCTACTCTCGCGTAAGGCTTAAGTTAGGTGTAATACTTTTTACCAATATCATTGTATTTATCAAAAGCTGAAACTAAAGCTATTCAAATAAAAAGGTAAAAAATTCCCATGGAATATAAAAGATATTGTAATTCTATGATTTTATTAAAGTTCAGTGCTATGAAATTTTTGCAAATTACTAAAATAAGAAGCTGCTTATACATGTACAGAGATTTAAGTCATTTATTATAATCTTTTTTGTGCCTATATGGTTCGATAGAATTGCATCTGACTGGATATATATAAGCATTAGAATTAGTCTATTGAACCCAGGATCTCATCAATGAGGTACACCAAAAATGACCATCCCCTCTCGGGATTCGAACCTCTTTCAAAAAGGTTCTGTTGAGTCATTTGAAAGTTATTAAAGCTTTTTCAAATCTGACCGAATTAAATTAAAACTTCCTACACCTTTTTTATTTATGTCTGAATTTTTTTTTTGTTATACCTCATGTCCAATCATGACGAGAGCTTTTCCTCCTTCATCAGAGACTAGAAGACCTTCCTTAAAGCCTCCATTGCCATCAGGAGCCCAGACGGACTTCTTGGGGTCATATTCCTTGAGCATGTCCTCTCGCTTCATCTCCATGGAGATGATCAGGTATGGCTCTGGGTCCGGATCCGGCTCACCGGGCTTTCCAAGTTTGACGTGGCCAGGCATGGTGCTGTACAGAACATATATATAATTTAAGATGAAGGATTGTTGATTGGCTATTTTGTAATGTAAGTAGGACTAAACGCTTAACGAGTTCACAATAATGGAGTCTTACAAGACTTGCAGAACACCTGTAGCGATATATGAAGAGCTTTAAAGTATGAAATGATATGTTTATTTTGTAGATTCAACTTTTGTTTTTAATTTAAAATTATTATTTTTGCTGAAATTTTCAATTTCTATTATTTTGTATATACATGAGTTCAAAGAGTTTGTAATAAAAAAATATATATATAAAATGCAATCTTTCGACATGAAGCAAAACATTTTGTTATATTATTAACTATACCTTTAACCATTGACTGCAGCAATGGATCAAGACAAAAAAATATATGTTTTATGATAAAATATAACAGCATATGTAATTACTATGATTTCAAAGTTATTGAAAATGTGTGTAACGTAAATGGGTTTAAAAAGGGCCAAAATAAAGACTATCAGTTGATTTCACTATCTAACAATCAAGTAATACATATGTGAGGGTTCAATACAATTGCCATATCAATTTCTATCACTCATAACAATCATGAATATAGACAAAGAGTTTAGCTTTTTATTTAGTTACGTTTATATGGCTACTCAATTTTCCAGTGTCCTTAATGAGACTTTAACGCCATGCCTTAATTTGAAAAAAGAAAGAAAATAATTAAGAAAAAGTTATTTTCATTGAAGACTTTTTAATGAGTTATTCCATATTAAGTTTTTGGTGTTTTAATATAATCATTTATTAAGAGACTTCAATCAAGTCATTAAATAAACTAATAATAAAATAAGGATAACCAAATAAATAAAAGATTCTACATTGTACAGTATTATTCTTACAACCTAGTAAGTAACTATTAATTACTTTAATATTTTAAAAAAAGTTGTCGAAATCACCAAATGATTCAACTGGCGGCCGTCTAGTAATATTATAACTACATATTCTGCTAGAGTAATCCTCTTCAGCTCCAAAACAGTGAACTACCCAAAACTCTTTAGTAATCCCGACTATTATATTACAAATACAATACAAACTTACCAATTGAAGCTTCAGCAGAGAAAAAATCACAACTGATGTCTGACCCCTTCCTCAGACTATCTTATATATGTGAGGGCTAGCTTGCCTTTTTGTTAGCTATCATACTTTTTTTAAGCTATTATTATAAATATGTCTATGCATTAATGTGTATGTACATATATATCTATCTATATTTGAAATTTATAATGGGTTATGGACAGTGGAGGTGAGACCTGCTTTCCTTATTCATGCAGTGAGAAGGAAATCAAAGACAATAACGATAACAATAACATTTATCCCCGAAGGTGAAGAATGATATCCTCTTGTCAAGCTCATTTTTCTTTTGACCCTAAGAGCGTAAATATTGAATATAATAATAATAATAATACATTTTCAACAAGTGACACTCGACGAATAAACAAATACTTTTGTTTATTCAAACAGACTATCCATTTAATTATACTAAAGTGATATTTTAAGTACAAAATTAGTAATTAAAAAAACCGAAGTTGATATTTACCTTCAAGATTCGATAAATCATAAGAATAAGTCGTTTACTTCAGTGGTCTTTAAACAAATAATAATCACTTAAATCATTTAAAAACTCTTAAGCTGTGTGGCTCTCATTGGAAGAAAATGAGTTGGTCATGGGAATCAGTCATGGATAAGATCCTTCCTCTCCTTGGCGTAAATGAGCCATTAAATAAAAACAGTCTTTTTGATAGTGCCTCGGAATTTTTAGAAGAATGTCAAGCGACTTCAATAGTTCAATTCATTCAAGATGAAAAGGTTCTTAAAAACTATATCCTATTCTTACGAGTTAAGAGATATTGCAAACCTTTATCGTTTGGAAAAAACATTGTCGGTCCGCCCATTCCGTTTTATATAACTATTGGTGCTCTTACAAACCAAGCCATTCGTAGATCCGTTATAGACACGCGAAGTCCAGGCCCATCTGCGATAGTAAAAAGACGAAGAGAAAACCTAGGATGTGAAAAAGAAATGTCATTTTTGGATCCAATAATTATTATGCGAAATACATACACCGACTCAAGACAAAAATGGCTAAGGTACCGGCTAGCCACTTCCTCGCTCTTCTTGAGTAAATCCAGGGGGAACCCAGAAGATCAGGTCTGTCATTGGTGTAAAGTAGTGAAGGAGACATCCTTCTACTTCTTTTACTTTTGTCAGAAAATCCTCCCAGTTATCCGTGCCGTGGAAGAAGAAATAGTAAGAGCTTATGGAACAGCATTGGAACCGTCTGATTGGCTAATTTCTATCTCACCTCGATATGGGAAGGCCTTCCACATAGAGTATATAATCTCCTCGGTGCAAGAGCTCCTCTATGCATGCAGGGTCAACGGAAGATACATTCCAGCAGGGATACGAAAATACGTGGTCTAAAACATAGAAACTCTTGGATCTGCAACAACATAGTCAACAAACAAGGCGGTTTTCTTTAAAAAGTTATATACAAAACACGATGTCACATAAATAATTATTTTTAAGAGTTGATACAGCTTTGCAGGCTTTTGGTTTTATTATTTTTATCTTTTAATAATGAATTTACCTGTTTCCCTATCAATCTTTTAATACCCACCCTCATTTGTATTATACCTTTTTTAACATGTCACAAGTCATTGTAAATGGATGTATTTTAAAAATTGTATTGAAATATATATTGAATATTAGCAAAAAACAAATATTAATCACTGATCCATTGCTGAGCCGGGCGGCTGAGACAAAGTCATTCGTCTCAATTACACCAAGTTACTGATCCTTCAAGAAGAAACTCCTCTACCTACTGTGAGTTCGAAACCATCATTTCTTGTGGAGGGCACAAATTTTGCTAATATATATTGAGTTACAAATTAGCAATATTAAATGTATTGAGTTGAAGGAATAGAGAAGAGGATTAAAGATCTCTTAAGAGCTTACGACAACAAAAGCCTGAATATTAATAATGGAAATGAGATACAAGAAAAGCAAAAGTGGTTAATTTCATATTATGTGCCTACATGAGTTGAAATCTAAAATGACAGCTCACCAGTTCTTTTTTAATTTAACATTTGAAAGAACAAATTTTTCCTCTGGGAGCTCATCAATCGAATTTACGTCATCATTATAATGTGGTAGCAAATGGTTCATATGTTGAGTATATATTTATAAATATGTATGTTTAAATTTTATCATTTCCTCATACTTTTATTTTTACTGAAATTTTGCACACAACATACATACATATACACACATATATATATATATATATATATATATATATATATATATATATATATATATATATATATATATATATATATATATATATATATATATATATATATATATATATATATATATATATATATATATATATATATATTATATATATTATATATGAAGGAAATTGAAAAATATATTGAAGTGATTTTTGAACAATATAACTGGGAGTTGCAACTTATCTTATAATTAAATACTTTGTTTGGTTTAACGAGAGGCAGGATATACATAGATAAAAGTTTTAAGAATCGAACGACAACAAATGAACGATAAATCAACAAGGTCGAATATATATATAATATATATATGTGTGTGTATTATATATTATATATATATATATATATATATATATATATATATATATATATATAGGGGGGTATTATAGAAACCTAATATTAAGATATCAAATTTATCCCCCCGCGCAAGTTGCGTCATAAGAAACTAAATGATCGTAGAAAAATGGATTTTGGTTTGACCCCCCCCTTACCCCCCCCCCAAATTGCGTTCTAAGGTTTCGTTATGAAGCAAAACTTTTTTTTATTACTTATTTTGAAAAAATCTAGTGTTACAAAATTTAGCTATGATCAATGTATTTTTTTTGCAAATTTTCGTCAAGTAATATTTAGAGCCAATAAATGAACGTAAGTGCTGACGCACCAACCATTTTTTAAATAACGGCTCCTACTAGGGTTCTTTTATAGTTTCAAGAAGGAAAAAGAAAAAGAGGGTACTCTTGTTGATGTTTTTAAGTTATTTTTTAAATACGTTGCTATTCACATCTTAATTTTCATACAGTAACTCCCTCACTTGGTTGAGAATATAAATCTATGACGTTGATTATATCCATAAACTTTTGAAGATAATAATATAATGACGAAAAATGTTTTCTCAACTGATAAAAAGAAGTTATAGTAAAGGTAACTTGTTATTTTACACTTAATTCTTATTTCTTAAAAAAATATTTTTAGAACTCCACCATGAATACATTGATCACGTATGGTTCTATTTTAATGTCATAAAATGTAATTCTTAAGCACTCATGCAACTTTGCTCTATTGAAAGACTTGGAAATGCGTTTAACATTATTGAAATTAATTGCTAAGAAAATTGATCGAACACAAGAAGCGTGTGAGTTTTGAACGACCTAAAAGCACAGCAGACGTCCATTGACGTAAATCGATTTAAAGCTTATTTAGCAATATCAAAACAAACAAAATGCTCTTGCAGATACCTTTGCCAATATGGTTAGATTGAGTTGCATATATGAATAAAAATAAATATATCATAAAATAGCTCAATCTTACCTAAGATATTTTCAATACAGTTCATTAATAAATTAGGCAAATGCACTTGTTCTTTTGGAGAATCAAGAATCAGGAATGGAGTTTCATCTGAAACCAAAGCTTTGGACTTTTCTTAGGCACTAATTGCAAAAATACTTAAGATAGTCTATCTTTCCCGAGAGTTTCGAGTGTTATATATATATATATATATTGGTATATATATTTATATATATATAAACCTTATTTTATAAAATTCTAGCTGTGGATTGGGACCATTTGTCACTTTTGATCACATTTATTTATTGCCCAGTGCGACCAACACATAAACTGTAAACAATAAAATCATAGTTAAGCTCTTAATACATTTTCAGTTCTAAAAAGTACCATTCATTTATCAAAAGCTTAAATTTAAACTTGATATATTCAGAAACTATAGTTTTTGATTCGTTCTTGTAATATTTATAGTTTGCCAGCTCAACAATTGTATTCCCGTAGTCAAACAAAGGGAATTAGTGAAAATGAGTCGGACATAATTGGTACACGAAATATTTGCAGGTTAATAAGCTGATTTGATTTAAAAAAATTGAAAGAGTATTGCATTTTTGTAACATTTGTTATAAAATAAAGCTAGTGCAAAATAAAATTTTATAGTTTTATTTTTTTTAAATCACAAATTTAATGAAGAAAATACCTACAATTTTGTTTTAAAAATTACAGTAGTTTTATACATAACAACTGGCCATTACTTCCGGTGCAGTGACGATAAGCAAACATAAAATTGACGCAGCATGAAAAAAACATCGCCGAAATTAATAATTTGCATTCGAATGAGTAACAATCTTCAGCACAGTGAAAAACTGGTTTAATGAAGTATATCATGATAATATTTGCTCAAAGACGAATTCTACGTAAGTCGTTTCGTTTCTTACTTAAAAAAAAATTTTAACCTGAATATTTTTCGTTAACGGTTAAACGTGAAGTACAATGATTATTTGTAGATATATGGTATGTACAATGTACATTAGGGGGTATTATAGAAACCTAATATTGAATATCAAACTACCACCCCCCCCGCGAAAGTTGCATCATTAGAAACTAAATGATCGTAGAAAAATGGATTTGGGTTGACCTTCCCCTTAACCCCCCAAATTGCGTTCAAAGGTTTTCGTTATGAAGCAAAACTTTTTGTTTGTTGCTTATTTTGAAAAAAATTAGTTATTTACAATCTAGCTATGACCAATTAATGACTTTTTATTTTGCAAATTTTCATCAAATAATATTTAGTGCCAATAAATGAACATAGTGCTGACGCACCAACATTTTTTAAACAACAGCTCCTACTACGTTCGTTTATAGTTTAAGAAGAGAAAAAGATTAAAAGGGTACTATGTTTATGTTTTTAAGTTATTTTAAATTACGTTTATTTTTCACATCTTAATTTCATGTTGTAAATTTGGCATATAAAATTAAACTGTATGTGTATTCTTTCTTTATTTAAAGTAGGGAGCTTTTTATTGACTCCATAGTTGATAATATATGTCATGACGTTGATTATATCCCTAAACTTTTGCAGATACCTTCATTACTAGTTTCACAGCTCTTTCCCACTGATTTTGAATGGCAAGGATAATATTAACTTTTAAAGGATGTTCTTTACTTTTATAAGATCTTCCTCAGCAAAAATTGCAAATTAAGAATATAACAAATTTATATTTGACCAGTCGATAGATTTAAAAAATGATTGGAATTAAATTGAATAGTGAGTTGGGTATATTAAAATTTCTTTGTGTTTACATATTCTTTCTTGGAAACAAATATTTTTCCAGGGCCCAGATATTATTGTTTCATTTCTTTATCGATTAAGCCTCAAGCAATAATATTTCGGGGTCGGCAAAAAAGCGTTTCTCTTTAGTACCTTTTCAATTGAAGGGTTAAATCTTCATCAATCTCTTGTAATAAAGTTACGGCGAATTGGTTAGCTTTAAGCCTTCATTTGTTGTGAGATTCACATAGACTTCTTTGTGAAATATAGATCTTAAAAATTGTGCGGCTTTAGTAATGCTCCTGGAGACCTGTAGCAAAAGCTTGAATTCGAATTTTCTGTTTGTATACCTAATGTAATT
>CP045899.1:1662379-1679171 GCA_013387185.1 Caligus rogercresseyi
ATTTTCTTTCATCTGCTTTTAATTACTGACTCCATCCTTCCCTTTTGAATGCTTTTGGTATAAGAAACAAAAGATATCGTTTCATAGAGGCAGTACTGATCCCTCCCAATAATGGCCCGAAGCAGCTGGATAAAGAGAGCTTCTTTTCCCTCCATATTGTGTGTGTTGTATGGAACTTGCGGTTTTTCAAGCACGCAATCAGAGCAGGGAGCATCTATGCTCCCTGCACACTCACAATACTTGCATACTAAGTAGGGAGTAAGCAAGCAAGTTCGTTGTGAAAAAAGAAAGAAATTAAAAAACGACCAAATGTTATTTCCTGTGGATGGTGATCATTAATTGCAAGAAAGAAAGAAAAAAAGAAGACGATGGAAATCAGCCCTTGTGTCCCTCACTTGAAGTATAAAATGAGGGATTCAATCACAAGTGATTGGTTTTATGCATATAATTACAAATGAAAAGGGGTGACATTAATTTCATATAAAATAAAAAAATATTTATCAGCTGATCTTAAAATATTGTAAAAGTTGCATAGTCATTCATATTATATATATATAAATATATATATATTAGGGATGCAAGAAGTTAAACGATTAATAATCGACAAGATTTAAACGATTAAAGTTTATTACGTTGCAATTAATCGACAGATCGCGCCCTCTATTTGAAGTAATGAAACTTCAAATCTTTAACCTCTGTTTTAAATCATAGAGATAGATTCTATCTCTATTATCATCTTACATGACGTATTACTAATACTTTGTTTATTTTGAGCACACAGAAACAACAGAACGCTGTTTCTCTGCTATTGAAGGGAATCAGCTCTCTATATCTTTATATCTCTATGGTTTGGACGTGGAAAAATACAAAGAGACGTCATTGGAATAAGATTTTTGTATTGAAAGCATAGAGAATCTCTATGCTTTCAATACAAAATCTTATTCCAATCAGGCCCGGCGGGATGGGCGGGCCTAAGGGGACCAGGCCCGCCCTACGGAGTGACGTAGGCCCGCCCACCCACTGAGTGACTTGGGTCCGATTTTTTATTAATGTGCCAACTGTGCCCCCCCCATAACAACTGTAGGCCCCCCCAAAAAAGCCTGGCCTGCTGCCGGGCCTGATTCCAATAATAAGATTAATATATATATATATATAGAGAGAGAGAGAGAGAAGATGAAATATATATATCAAATATATATCTATAGTATAATCATAGAAATCTAGAAAAAAAAAAAGCAAAGACTATACCAAATTATGTCTATTTAGCAATTACCCCGAAGTATACAAATGTACTTCTATCTATGTTATTTTTTACACATGTACTTCGCCCTTATAAGAATTGGAATACAAAAAATATATATTTTTCTGAAGCGTTTAAAAGAAATATATGTGGTATAAACGAACGTTAATTAGAACAAAAAAAATTCACACATATTTTTGTGTTTATAACTTGATCCCCGTATGCAAAGTAGGTGTATGATATAATATTGAGTTGATCCAATAACTGGGTTTTCCTTATATTGTCTGATATCATTTCAAGGGCATATAAAAAAACGAAAAAAGTATTGACAGATGATTACTTTAAGGTATCATATCTGTTTTTATCATTTGGTAGTTTCTTTGATTATATCGACAGACCTTTTATAAATCTAAAGTAGTCTAATCACTTACAGAAATCATAAACATGTCAGCATAACATTCTGCTAGTTCAATCAAAAGGTATTCTTTAATAATATTACTTAGCCCGCAATTTTGAATAACTCACCGAGTCTCGGATGTGAAAGAAAACTAACCAACCCCACGGAAGTGGTATGGCTTATGTTTCTTTAAAGGGAAAATTCTTCTCCGCGTAAGTTTTTCACGCATGAGATGCTTCTAAAGCCTGGCCAACAAATTAAGACCAATAATAATAATTATATAATAGTTATTATCATTATTTAAAAGTTTCTCTCCACTTTGTAAGTGGTTGTCCGATTAAATGCGACACGGATGGCAAATATGGAATTGGTTCTCAGGGAAAAACATATGTACGTGTATAAGGCAGTTAATATATAACGCCACAACTTGTATTTGTTGTATCCTTGTTTATTTTGTTATATATCATATATTCATATATATATATATATATATATATATATTATACCTTGCATGCAACACGATTTTAAATACAAAGGGCTATGTGAATATAAATTTTGAATTTTTCTCCTAATGGTAGTTCAATTACGCATTTAATATGAGAAGTTTGTGAGTGAATTTGTCATAGATAAAAAATAGAGAATCTAAGCAAAACGCTTTATGTCATTAGTACTTAAGCAAGTACCCAGTGGTCCCTTGTCCAAATTTGTCTAGGGTAGTTTTTCTCAGCTTTAATACCCATATACAAATTGAGATTATCAATATATGGATCACTAAATCATTCAGGAACATATAAATGTGTAAATATATGAAAAAGTGTTTAGGTCACAACAGGCATTTTATTCGGCAACTAAAATATCTCTGCGCGTTTGTTTGAACATTGAGTTTAGTGGATCGCGAGCTTAAAAGGATGAGTAAGAAAGGAATAAAACAAAAGCCTTGCAATGTACTGTTTATTCATTTTTGGACGATATTATATCACATATTTATTAATTATATAATGAATCTGATTAAGGATTTTCGATTATTATTATTATATTTGCATGGCCAACATGTAAACACATAATTTCAATCATCTTAAACAGTGTTCAGCTCAAGGGTTGATTAATATAGACATGACCTTTTGTCAACAAGTTGTTGATCTGTCGTCCTAGAGTGTGAGATGCGGGAATACTACTATTCAAGGATTCTCCCAGTGATTTATCTTGGGTTCTTCCAAAAGATGTGCCTACATGGACAGCTAAGGCGAGGTTTGGTGAAAAAATATGGACACTTATATTCACTTCATTATTTATTTATTTCTTCCAAGGAGCCCCAGGAACAAGAAGTGTTGCGCTCAATAGAATAACATTGATTTATTGTTTGCTATGATTTGCTCCTCGTCCCGTCACTGCGAAGAAAGAATCTTAAAAATACCTCTTCCTGAAGGATCAGCATGATTGGGCTTGCAATCAAGGGTCAGTACGAAGACAGCTGGGGTTATCGATGATTAAATGATGATTTTAGATGTATACCATAGCAAACATTCAATATATGTTATTGTAGTGCACGATGCTTCTCAATCCTGGGCTTCTTGGAATAAGTTAATAAAGAATAAAGTGAATATGAGTGTCCATATTTTTCACCAAACCTCTCCTTAGCTGTCCATTGAGAAAGCCTTTATCTCTTATTCACGCCCTTATCTTGGGTCCCTGTCAAGCTGTAATGTGACATAAGAGATTAAATAAGTTAATGCTTCGTCCTAGTCATCCAGACTGTGAATGAAGAGAATGGCCGGTACCCCCTGTATATTGAGTCGTATCCTTACTCAAATTAAACCTCATAGAAACAACAGGAATATCCATCCTCCTGTATATCTAACATCACTTCGCCCCTCGACATCTCGCAGTTCTTTTACTACGCGACGACGGCTTGGCTTCCGTTCTTTCACGGCAAAACGTCCCCATATGAACTCAATGGCATAATTTTCACAACATATATATATCAACATCCCGACCCTCATATATATCGTGATGGTCGTGTAGGGGATCCGGGCCGTCGCGACTTTGCGAGGGACGACTGTATATACACACCATAATAGATAACTCAAAGTTTCTTGAAGGGTCCATTCAATCGACTTAAACTCCTCCATATGGTGAATGAATGCCATGTTGATTTATGAACGTATAAATCCAATATAAAATAAGTTGTTTGGAATAAATGATCACCCTATTGAATAAGGTTTTTTATTCCAGGTAGTCCCTGAAAAACACAACACACTCCTCTCCTCACTTAATCCCTCATTGCATAAACAGTTTTCTATTATGTCATATATATATAGTATTGTCACAAGATTAACTCGTCGAAGAGGATGCTGGATATGTGAGGGCACAAGTCCAGCTCATGCTGTATTGTCATCATCATAACAAGTGTCTCATCATCACCCCCCAGCGAAGAAGAGAGGGGGGGGGACAATATAATTTTTACAGATGTTGAACGTATTATTATTATATCGTGTTTATGATAATAATTATTATTTCGGTTACCTATCTGTTTATTCATAGGAGTTTAATAATCCCAGGTAGGGATTGTCAGGGTGGTGGCGGCGTATGGTCCAGAAGCATATAGCTGGTGCAGGTGGGGGGAAAGGGAACAAAAAGAAGATCCTCAACAGCTGTCAAATTGAATAGACACTGCAGATAACAACAACAACAATCTTGTAAGAGATAAATAGCAACGAAAGGGTCATGGGACTTACTACAGGAACACCTTTACGCATCCCGTTAAAAGTTGCAATTGGACCCTTTCATTAAAAAGCTAAGAGTAAACAAACTTCTAAGTATTAACTGCCTATACCAATAACTAGAGATATAGAAAGGTCGTTCTTGCAAGCTCACTAATAAACATGATTTTTTTATCGGTTACATTGTTTTCTAACTTTTTCTACGTCCGATGATCCATTTATCGACACACTTGATAAAAAATTATTTTTATAATTCAATTGTCCTATGGAGTAGATAAATATATATATATGTTATATTATATTAATCAGTGACGTAATGATATATAAATAAACATTAAAGGTTTTAAAAAAAATCAACCATAGAGATAAAAGATATAGAGAGCTTATTGGACTCGTCAGAGAAATACGTCATTGTGTCAAGAAATTTGCTGAACGATGTTTCTCTACTATTGGAGGGAAGAGAAATACGTCATTGTGTTATGTATATATCCTTATGATTCTATCTCTATGATCAGCTTACGATGACGTAGTATCAATTACATTGTTTATAGTGTTTCTCTGCTATTGAAGGAATCAGCTCTCTATATCTTTATATCTCTATGGAATCAACATAGGCTGACGTCACTGGTATTGATTGTAGGATTGCCTTTCATCTATTCCGTAGTTTTATATGCCTATGTAGAAATATTTCAATGTTTACCTCGTGTTGCAACCATTTTAACTACACTTATGACGTCATAAAGTTGAAGGTTTCTTCTCAGTTGGGTGTTTAGTTATTAGTTACGTCGGAGAATCAAGTAAATTAGAATATTCATCCATGCTGATACGGATAAATTTCTTAAACTTCTAAAAAGCGTAGAGGATTAAAAAGGATTAATTCATCAAATGCAATGACAAAATATACAAAAAAGTTAATTGATTGTCTATTTGCAAAAGAAGATTCTTCTTTTCTGAGTAATAATATTACATGGAATCTAAAAATATAGCACACTGTGGGTTTTTTGTTGTTTGTTTTATTTAAAGGAAGCTGGAAACGAGATTGTCGCAGGTTTTGATTTTTTGAATAGGTGTGAGCGGAAGGCATTTTCTTAGAAATTCCCACAGAGGTTTCTGAGAAGTGGATCCGATCCAAAGGGAAAAATTGACGAACCCAGCGGAAGTGTCAAACTAGGATAGATTCACAAAAAAATGTTATGTGAATGAATGAATAATAGGCTGCAAAAAGGATAAATTTTAAGTTTCATAGGCTTATAATGTCCATATTCAAAATATATGCTATTGTATGATAATGAGATTATTTTGTTATATATTATATAATTATTATAAATATACATAGCTTTCAAATTTATTGAACTTATGAAAAAAAATGTTGATGCCTTCGATTCAAATAGTATTTAAATCAAAAATATTAACAAAAAAAAAAATTATTTACTTTCCAATTCAATTATCTTCATATGTCCTTATTTTTTAATAATTATTATTTTATTCACATCTTCGAAGAAATAAGATTTAAAGTTTTTATAGTAAAATATATCTATAAGGATGGGGAGAGCAACTGTTAAAGGACATGAAACATATCATAAAAAATGCTTAATAAAATATATAAATCACATACTTCGTAATAAAATAATGTAAGAAAACGGAAAGCAGACAAAAATAGGATGTTTAGGGAGAAGGTTGGGCACTAGAGTTTACTATAAATCCTTTTTCATTAAAGTTTCTTAAAAGCAGTAGCTCCTTGTCGATCCAAGTATCGAGACCAGTTGGGATCGCTCTGTTTGCAGACCGCGCCACGTAGATGAAGAGTATAATTTGTAATCATCATCTTATAAAAATTTGAGGGGGATAGATACATGGATGGAAGTTTGGAATTCGTTTCTTATTCGCTCCGACTATTTATAACATGCTTAATTGTATACAGTTATAAAATAAATGACATGATGTTTCGTTTCTTTACAACAGAAATTGCAGTTCCTTTAATCTTTATTCTCCATTGATTTATTGGTGAACAGAGAAGATGTCGACATTTTGTATCGGAAATAATCTCCTTATTTATTCACAGTTCATAAATACATACCAATTTGGGGCAATACCAGAGCTGCAGACTCGGACTCACACTCCTGGGACTCACGGGCTCCTTCATTTTTAAAAGACTTATATTTGGACTCGAAGAATCGTGATCTCTTTTATAAGTACATGGAATCCGACTCGAGACTCATTTATGAATATATAAAGGATTCGAACTCATGTACTCTCATTTTTTGCCTGTTATTTTACAAGTCCAATAATATTTATAGCTATTTTATTTTTATTTGATATTTTGAAATATTAATCAAAAGTTTTTGATTGAATCTATGAGTTGAAAGGAGTCTTGTTTATTTGACGTTATCGATATTTTTTTTCCCTTCTGACCCATAATTATTTTGTTATATGAATGTCCAATCAATGGAAGCATATGTTCACAGAATAATTCAGTTTTTTTTCAAGCATTTACTCGTATATATATATATATATATATACAAGGTCGGCTGATAAGTCCCGAGACTAACACATAGATGGCGCCATTGGATTTGTTTTCATATGACTGTCAGCTAGTACCAACCTTCAAAACATACATGCATAAATTTAACAGCTGTCTGACAATTAGTTTGTGAGATATTGCGTTTTAAGTGAAGCTACTTTTGTTATTGTGAAAAAATGAAAAAGACGAATTTCGTTTGTTAATAAAACATTATTTTTTGATGGGAAAAAATTTCTTCGAAACTAAACTTGGCTTGAAGAATGTTATCCGGACTCTGCTCCATCGAAAGCAACCATATGTCGATGGTTTGCTGAATTCAAACGTGGTCGTGTGAGCACGAATGATGATAAAACGCAGTGGACGCCCAAAAGAGGTGGTTACACCAGAAAACATAAAATAATCCACAAAATGAATTTAAATGACCTTAAAGTGAAGTCGATTCAGATAGCTGAGACTCTAAAGATATCGAAAGAGCGCGTTGGGCATATCGTGCATGAATATTTGGACATGCGAAAGCTCTGTGCAAAGTGGGTGCCGCGAGAGCTCACAATCGACCAAAAACAACAAGGAATTGATGATTCTGAGCAGAATCTGAAATTTGATTCTGAAATTGAAAGATCGCTATAATCGCTGCATCGCCCTTGAAGGCAACTAAGTTGAATAATAAAATCGAATTTTGTCAAGAAAATGTTTTCTTCTTAGTTAGTCTCGGGACTTATCATCCGACCTGTTATAAATCAGACTTGTTGATTTATCGTTCATTTGTTGTCGTTTGCGAACGATGAATGACGAACGATAAAGCTTTTGGCGAACGACAAGGAAAATTCCTTATCGTTCGTCGTTCATTTTTGGCGCCAAAAAAAGACATAGATTTTTCATTTTCATTGGAAAAATATAATTTCAAAAAAAACGTCTCACTTTTTTCAGAATGATGAACGACAAACGAACGATGAACGTCGAACGAACGATGAACGACAAACTATTCAATTTAAAAATAACGATGAACGACGAACGATAACTTTTGGTGAACGGCAAACGAACGACGAACTACAATTTTGGGCGAACGTCAACAAGTCTGATATATGTATTTATATATATATTACGAATGTTGTTTTAAATAATAAAAATAAAATGTTAATATGTTTCCTTGAAAACAATAAAATAAATATTACAAAATAATCAGAATCCACATGTTTTTTCATGTATTCATATAAACTTATGAGTAATTAGAAATTACGCTTTATAATCTTCGATGTCCGCACTTCTTTTCATAACTGAATTCAATGGGCATTAGTGTTGTGTCGGTCTCAATTTATTCGGTCGGTCCGGTCTTAGGGCCGTCAGTCCTTGGGTCGGTCCTGGAGATTGTCTATGGTCAGTCCTTTAATTTTCCATAAAATGTAGAAAGAGTATTAATTTAATACGTTCTAACTGCTAATATTAAATGTATAGATTATATTATAACTTGGCGTTAATGAAATAGCAACAAAAGGGGTTTAAAATATTATATTGGACAATTTGGAAACTTTTTTCCCCCTCATAATATAGGCTTTTCAGTATACTCATCGTCGGTCATTACTCATTCAATGTTTCTGTAAAAATAATTCATTCACAATCCTTTTGTTTAAACCGCTATAGGCTATTTTTTAGGTATTGTCATCAAACATCGACGATTTATTTTGTAATAACAATCAAAATTCAATCCTACTTATTAACTAAATAAATAAAAAATGATATATTTGTCATCAGCTCATTGAAGATGTTACTTTCCTCATGAAAAGGATTTTTCCTTTTCATAGCATTAAGAGATGTCGACAACATGACGTAGGTTATGACGTCAAAAAGAAACATTTTTTTCTTTTTAAGGGCCGACAAAAAGGGCTGGACCGAACCGGACTGCAGTTCTTGGTCCTAGATAACGACCGACACAACACTAATGTACATCTACTCAACCCCTTACACAATTGATAAAATCATATTCTAGGGAAAGAGATCAACCTGAACTTAAAACTTCATGCCTCCAACGCTAGTCTCTACGCACTTTTGATATTCAAAGCTAATAAACACACTGTCTATGGATTTGTCCGACTTCCTGTGAGAGTTTTTCTCATTACTTTTTCATGCTATCGTAATTGCCATTGAGCCCACACCCATGGCCATGGGAAATTCATGCCAACAGTTTTCATGGCTTACATAGGGGACTCATATCACAATAAATGCTGGTTGAATTTTTATTTTGTTTCAAATGTTGTATTCATTTTTATCAGGCTAATTAAGACAGTCATTGAAAAGAAATAATATAGTGACTCAGGTGGATATTAAATGTTGGAAACATAGAGTTTTAAATATATGCAGTGTTTATAGGATATGTTAAATTGGTTTAAAAAATACCAACTAACATACATTTCAATATTTTCACTGCGCACAAAAAGATAAATCTTAAAAAGTATAAAATAAAACTTTCAAATTTAAGATATTAAACAAATATAAATAATCAAGAGTACTGGTAAAATGTTGGATCACCAAGTCTGAGCTCCTTGTATGGCTTCAGTAGACTCGTCCACGGATTTTAAAGTGATGAACAAAAATTAAATTGTTGGTTTGGTGATCCTTTCAGTTTTCTTCCTTATATTCTTATATTGTGCTTTGATTGTCTTGGTTCGTTTATTATATAGCAATGCTGTTGAACCTTGAATATTTACATGTTTATAACTGTTTAAGACAACAACAAAAATGTAAATTTACAACATTATTCATTTAAAAAAAGAAATTAATAACCCCTAAATACATATAAATTTCAAATCAAAAGTTAATGTTAGAATGAAAAATGAACCCTTATATTATTTGGGAAGATTCTTTTTTTGCTTTTGCAGTTTTTCAACTCTAAATCTTACAAACAATTGTAGTTTATTTAAGGGGAAGTATTGTGAGTAATATCTTGCTTTTTTAAGAGGAAAAAGGTCCTACAGAGTATAAGTCAAAGATGTCAAACTCATTTCACGACACAAGCAAAATACAGCTCCTTAGTAGGCGTCATTGGCAGTTGACATGATAACTTATCCGAATCTTCTACGAGGACGAGGTGAGTGTAATTTACTAACAATACATTTTTAAATCACTAGATCCAGTATAATATTTGACTCTCTTGGTAGAGATTACGATCCTTATCTCTTCTAGGAGAGATGACGACTTATATATGGTGATAATAATTTACGATGTTGTACAAGATATTTATTTCTTTTGCAATTTCTATTCTATATTTCAATGGAAATGATTTCATATTTGTGCTCAAGGAAGCAAGTATATATAATATAATCAGTGGTTGCCGCGTGCGATGAAATGATAATTATCGCTGAGGTCAAACCTTTTATCGTTATCGTTTATCGCAAAGTTTTCTAAAATTACCGCTCATTCACTTATCGTTAGTTCCAAAAAATGAGGAACGATAAACAATAAATTGAAAGACGACTTTTGTAAAAAATATCCAAAAAACTCTTTTCTAAATAAAAAAAGTCATCACTTTTTTTGGAGGTTCTTTTCTTTAAAAAAAAACGTCATCACTTTTTTTGGAAATTCTTTTCTAAAAAAACGTGGTCACTTTTTGGAATTTTTTTATCGTTATCGTTATCGCTTACCGCAGGTTAGGTTTTAAATTTTTTTACCGTTTTTTTTTTCGTAATTAAACTTTATTGAATTTAGCGTAAATGCATATATACTATATAAATAAACATTATAGTTTAAATTTATACACTAAATTTAGTCAATAAAAAAAATATACGGTCACATAAAAGTACAATCACTTCATAAACAAAGTTGAAATTAATTGGATATTAAAATAACATTAACATGCTTAGGAATAAATAGGTTTCATTTAATTTAGAACTAAACTGTTTTGTAAAATCGTAGTAAAAACTTTAGATGGTGAGAGGTCCTCTCGGAACAGGAGGGGAAGTACCGAACGATGTCACTCGCAAATATCCAGCATGAATCCTCTGGAATCTTGATGGAGAGCGCCATGTACCGAGCTGCTGCTGATGAGACAATGGACTATAGGTCTCCCTCTTGAATAGGTTCCCTCGAAGATAAACGCTCTGCGATATAGCTTTTGCAACTTGAAAGTGCAAATTCAATTGCTTTTGTTTTCGAAGATGCTGTCCGTAGATTATAATTTAATCCGAAGAGAATTATGGGAGTGATCAGTTTTCCAATTATTCCAGGAACATTCAGAAGAACAAAGTCTCTTAAGATACGTAGAACAGGACAATGGGAGAAGGCATGGATGATTGAATTAAATAATCTTCCACAATCCTTGCACGGAGCATCAAAGAACACACATCTGGTAGAAACTTGAAATTGGGCAGTAAAGCGTTTGCCGTGAACTATTTTGGAGGTAGAAGACAAAATTCTCTTATCCACGATGCAGGCAATTCCAAGTCTTTTAAATACAAGTCCGCCATTTTTTCTGCCTCCATTTTTGTGTTATGGCCATAGTTCATTCTGAGGTGCCATGGGACAGGAACAAAGTGTTTGTCTGCCGATCGTTTAAGAGGAAACAAGAATCGTCCACACCTAAAAATGGACTCCGAAGATAGGTCATGAATAGTTAGGGTGCCAGAGGTTAATGCTATTTGTTCCAATCTTTTTGGAAGCTCCAGGTTTTGAAAAAGAACTTCTTTTTACAGTTCTGGCGTATAATGTCGATTGTTGTCGAACATTGGAATATAGGACTACCCCGCCAAATCAAACTATGCACTATTCCTAATGATGGAGAAAACTCTTTAATCATGTCGTTAGAAAAGTCTGTTCCCAACATTAAACAGGTATACACCGGGCTGTTAGAAATATGGGCCCTCCATTCAACCTCTGGGTTTTGTGAGAGATCTGTTAAGACCTTTGAGTAAATCTTTGGGATTATTTTCTGTAATAAAGACAATCCTCCTCCTAGATGCCGTTTGGGACGCTTTAAACCTGGCAGATACGCTCTGTGGAATAATATGCTTAGCCACTTGTCTTCTTCTATGACAGCCTTTTCAGCAATCCAGGGAACTGCAGTAGAACTGTAGAGGACAGCAGGGATAACGAGGAAATTGTACAGACCAATTCTTCTTTGTACCGTTTATCGTTTATCGCAGGTTGAGAAAAAAGTTATCGTTTTATCGTTATCGCAAGTTGAAAAAAAAGTGTCGCAGAAACCAAATTATATTATATAATTATAATTTGATACTCAACTGAGAAGAAATCAGACATGAGAAAAAAAGTTTGAATATCATCGTCACAACTTATCCTTATTTAAGTCGTCATCCCTCCTATAAGAGATAACACTCCTGATCTCTTTTAGCAGAGTCGATGATTCTTCTGATATGGATCACGATCGCAGTCACTCATAGGAGAGGATATGATCGTGATCTTTACCACTAGAATTAACGACTCCACTGGATTTCCGTCTCTACTGCGACATATAATTCCAATAATAAGTATTTTTTCTTGCATTTGTAAAAGCTGGGACTGGAACAGATGACCTTTAAGTAGGTACATATCATTTTATAGTAATTTCTTAATAAATGAGTTTCTTTATAACATTTTTTTGTAAGCTTTTTATTATTATTCAAGCCTAAGAAAGATACAATTTAAGGAAAATAATTACATTTCCTGTATGTTGCCCCATAAAAGACCATTGAGAATACAGTAAAGCTGTCGTTTTTTCTCTGAAGCACGCATCTATTAAAAAAACTAAGTAATTAAATCCCCCATGATTCGGGTATTCGTTAAAATTATTTCAAGGCAATAAAAGTGGCATTTTCTTATCTACAGAACAACATCATTCTTACCTTCTTTCAAAAAGAAAAACGACTTGTCTCTGTAGTAAAACCAAAGTAGAATATATATATATATATAGGGTAGTTGCCAAGTCTATGGACAAATGTGCCCCTATATAATATATAGCAGACGATAGTGTTTATCAGAATATTTATATAATTGAAGGTTGTTTTTCTTTTTTGAAAAAACCTTTTGCTTTTAATTTTATATCTATATTTTAGTATTTGTTTCAATTTATATAGTTTTATTTATATGTTTACATTGTATTACTTATTTTTAAATTCCTGACATCTCAGACAAGCCGAAGTGCTAGGATGTTTCTTGGGAAAATATAGACGATTACACACAGAATACAGCCAACGTTGTTTTGTTGTGTTGTATTGAAGGGAATCAGTTCTCTATATCTTAATATCTTTATTGTGTATTTGAGTAGATATCAAGTTGTTGTTTTTTTTCTCTTTTTACTACTAATTTAATATTGTATAAATATTTACAAATCTCGTTTTATTTTCAGCTGGAGTCTGTGGCGGGCTCTGTAATCCAAGCTACTGGGATGCTAGAGTTTGAGGATGGTTTGAGGTTGGGAGCCCTGCTGGTCAGTGTTGCACGTTATTCCAGCGTCCGCTCTAAGCTTGGCGCCAATATGGGTACCCTGGAGACGTCCGGGATATCCAGATTGTCTAAAGAGATATGCACTAGGTCCAGCGTAGAAATCAAGCAACCTAAAGTATCCGCGGCAAGCTTTGACCTGGGACCTTGCTGGAGAGTGAGTACTGTTAGTAGCCCTTCTAACACAGGCAGACCGAATTCTTTTATTCTCCCCTAAAATTCATAATCCTTTTAAACGGGTATTTAATTAAAAGGAATAAAAATACAATGCGCGCCATCTGTGGAGAAGAATTGACATTGTTTTCCTTTCTTTTATTTTGTACTGAATAGAAAAAAGGAAGAATGACAGTAAACCTCACTGACGTCGTTTAAATCAAGGTCTGTAAATAATTATTTATTCATATATACACACACATACATACATACATATACATATATATATATATTTAGAATATATATATATATATATATATATGGATGGATATAATCGTTCTCCAGTGACGTCATTGAATAGTCACACTGTTACATGTTTGTTTTTGTATTGCCCAGACCTTATTATACAGACCTTGGTTTAAATACCATAACAAAAATCGATATTATCTTCTCAACAAGATTTTTATTTAGACTATTAAGTCACTTATTTGTTATAGTATGAAGCATTTTAAATTGTAAACTATAATAAAAAGGTTACTGCAAGAGTTACTATTTGTTTAGTGAAATATTAACCTTACTGAATGCAAAGTTTTGCGATTTATGTCATTCACATTATTAAATCTTCAAGATCGTATTATTTTAATTTTGTCGTCAGCATAGACCATTTTAATTTTATTGATATGTAGTGTAGTTTTAATTTAAAAATCAGATATAAGAAACTTAAAAATCTTCACAAATAAAAGGTATGTAAGTTTGCAATATGTTTTTTTAATGACTGAACTGGGATTTCATTCCCACAAATGGAAAAAAATAGAAAAATTATATATAAGACCTCTTTCATAGCAAAACATAAGTCGACAATCTTGATTTAATAATAAAAAATACTAGTGACACTCAACTAATACTCTAATAGCTTCAATATCGAAAACATTACGAAGCACAAAACATCATATTTTATACGGACTAGGATTAAGAAATCGGGATCAAAGAAAAAAAGTATATCAACAAAACCTTTCATTTATAAGAGAGATAACGTAAGTTAATATTTTTATACGTGATTCCTTATGATTTGCTAAAAAAATCATAAAGAATAATGTTATCAGACCAATAATTCCCACCTTAAAATTATTTAGTTACTTATTATAGCGTCAAAGAATTTGTGCATACAATACTACTAGGTTTAATATTTATCTAAAAATATCTTTTTAAACCATTTTTTTAATCTTATTATCAATATTAAAGAAAAGTAATTTCACGGAACTTTTAAATAACCTCTCCAGAAAAAATTCAGAAAAAGTAACTAATTTCTTCCAAATATGTTTAATTGTAGAGATTGCATGGGAAAAAACTTTTTATGACAAGAAATGTATAATTTTTTGTTTAATACTGCAGACTTTGCCCCTCATATTCAAAAATTTGATACACAGTCCTTTAAAAAAACAGATCCGATTTTAGATGAAAAAATAAATAGTAATATAAACGAACAAGAAATAAAAGAATGTATAGACAAATACGGACAAGAAAAAATAAATCTCCACGCCCCGATGGTTTTCCAATGGAGTTTTTAAGGAAAAATTATAACTTTACTCGAAGAAGTATATTAGGAATCAAACTAAATGGATACTTTGAGGAACATATTTCCATTGGAAAATTAAAAATTATTAAAAAAAAGGCAAAGATCCAAGCAAATAGAAATTTTTAGACCTTTAACAATGCTTAATACTTCTTTTAAGATATATAATGGGATTCTGGCTAGTAGATTATAAAAATAATACCACTGATTATAAGTGACTCCCAAAAAGGTTTTGTACCAGGACGAGGCACCGAAGTAGTCTGTAGAAGCCTTTGCAACTCAATTTCAAACATCCAAAATGATAATAAAACGATATTGGGCATTGAGTTTATGAAAGTATTTGATTGTATATCTCACCAATCGATTATAAAATGTCTTAGATCCCATGGTTTTAAAGATAATTTTATTCGTATTATTGCTTTGAGCTTGTGTAATATACAAACCTTTATGATAAACCTGGAAATAATTTTTTTATTCATTACTGCTCTTGATCCGCTTCTTACAGAAATCAGTTTTGCCAGCAAATTAAAGGTGTTAATTTGGAGAAACGGAACTAAAATTGAGGCTTTTGCAGATGATGTGACGGTAATGTACACTGGTAGCGAAGAAGAAATCGGCTCATCCTTTTATAAAACAATAAATTTTTTTTAAATTAAGAAAACTCAGGTTTGCATATAAATTAAAAAAATCAAATATATTGTCTAATTTTAATATCAATTTTAATTTACAAGGTATTCAAGTGTCTAAATCTATGAAAGTTTTAGGATCTTTTATTACAATAAATGGCGAGGATAGGAAGGAAAATATAAGTGAGGTTCTGACTCAGGTTGAAAGAGGCATCAAATGATTTTACTACGTTCTGAAAAATAATATTTCCGCACGAATCCATGTATGGAACACTCTCATTTTACAACTTTAACACATTTTAATTTTAACGCCTGTGTCAGAAGCTTTATGCTCAAAGGTGGAAAATCTGTGCGAAAGTTTTTTATTTCCTATGGGAAGGAGTAGGAACATTACATGGAAGCGAATAAATTATCCAAAAAAATGGAGGGCAGGGTTTATCCCCTTTAAGAATTTTGTGGAAGGTCCTGGTTTTTACGTGGTTTCAGCGACTTTTTAATAGTCAATCTATATGGAGTGAACTATTGCATCTTAAATACATTGAAAAGTTCCAGCAGCACTTTGATGAATTTCGGGGCGAGGGTCCGTTTAAAGTTTTAGATGTAGTTTTGGCTATAGGTCCATTCTGGAGTGAAAATAAGAACGTGTATGAAGAATTGTCAAAAAATGTCCTATAACGATGGAATGGTAAGAACCTGTTAAAGATAACAAAATACTTTGTTTTACGAGAGATATGTCTATCATTAGGAGAATCAACTATATGGGTGAAGTTCTTAATAGTAACCTTTTTTTTACTCAAAATGAAATTTTGGAGAAAAAAATATTTTATATGAAGTATAAAAAAAGACCAATAGGACCAAGAGACGATTTTTTTGATTTTTAATACTATCAAGTTATAGTTTCTTAAGAAATACTTTTGTAAATAAATCTGTTTTATCCACATTTTAGCCAGATTGAAAGAAAGAAGAAAGAAAGAACATTTGGATTAAACGCTTCAGCGCGTCAGATAATAAAAGTTTTAAACTCTATTCGGCTGGATGTCTCATTATACTACTGAAGTACAGAATTGTTACTGTAAGGCTATGAGAGATCGCCCGCGAACTTTCAACATCGTACCATGTATGCGTGACGTCATCAT
>CP045899.1:1679271-1706008 GCA_013387185.1 Caligus rogercresseyi
GTCAGCCTTGAAAGTAAGCCGGTGCGGGGCGGTGCTGCGTTCCTGTAAAATATTTTGGGGCGGTGCGGCGCACCGTAAGGGTTTATTATGCCGAATAAAAATAAAAACACCAAAAACTACAAAAATGCAGTAACGCTCGCCTTTTATGAAGAAAACATATCTAGGCTACCCACAATATGTCATTTTTGACCAGCTCCGATGAAGATAACAGCTTGGTTTGCTTAAAATAGTCAAAGGATCTCTGGCGTGCGCCAGTCAATTACATCGACTGACGCTTTCAAATCCACCCCTTTTCAGACCCCCCCAAAAAATTTGGAAAAAATGGTACAAAATTTTACTATGGGAAAGCCATCCAGTAGCCTATGGTAATCAGTTTTCAAAACGTCTGCAAATATCCTATATTTTGATCTTTCTGTTGGTGCCTTTCTGGAGCTTGCGTTCCGTTTGTTTCCATCTCCTGCCCGCGCTTGCTCCGCAGTTAGTTCTAGTGAATGAAGTCATCTCGACTCTCGTCTTTAAAACTGTGTCAGCGAAATGTTATATCGGCTTTTCAAAAACTGCATGTTTTGTGATTGGGTGGCATACTGAGACATGTCTTCTACTCAGACAATAATAAATTACTCTTCTTCAATAGGCTGTTCCGCTGTTTGTAACGGGGGCACAGCTGAGCCTATGTCCGCTTTAGTGGGCTACAGGACCGCAAGCTTATGATTTAAATGTGAGCATGCTTTGTAAAGTAAGCACGCGTTTTCCCTAAAAAGTATTCATATGAGCCCTCTCACTCCCTGTAATATTTACATTATCACGTCTTAAAATATTTACAGTGTATCAACTAGACAGCCAATGAATGGGAATGTTTTCAGAAGCTGATTCAGGAAGTGTGTGCTGTGAAGAAAAACATTGTGATACGGGAGATAAAATAATGCAGAAAAGAATAACCGAGCTATTTAAATGAAAGGACTGAGTTATTGAAAATGAAAATCAGGAAAAAGTCAGAAAAACAGATGGCTCGCTGCATCCAGTCCCTTGCGCGAAGGCAGTGAATAAGAGTAACGTTGCAGGTGCAGGACCGTCAACAAGTGATGCTGGGTCCACTGCAAGTACCACTTACCCCCTTGTTTGGTCAAAGGAGCAATTTGAACAGTTCAGAACAAAAAACGAATGGTTGTATGCCCAAAATGGCATGCTTGGCTGCATCTCATGCCGTGATGTTAAGGGCCTTGGTGTCAGCGTATCTCGAGGTGTTTATATCGTAAGAAATTGGGCAGAGGGGAATATCGCCCCATGTGGCCATTCAAGGACCGTGCAGCGTCATCTCTCCGAAAAAAAATTATGAGCACAGAGAATCTGCAGCCCACAATGAAGCTGTTAAGATTCTTAAAACTGCACAGAAAGAGATCCTTTTAAACATGAATGCCACTAGCCAGGAGTCTACGTTTGAGGCCACTGCCAAAGTGTTCAGGACTGCTTATTTTGTTGCCAAACATGACAAGCCTTTTACAGATTTTGAGAAATTAATTGATCTTCAAGAAGTAAATTCACTCAATTTAGGTCGCATTCTGCACAGCAAGACAGTCTGTGTTGACATAATTGACAATGTATCAACTCAAATAAAACATCAAATTGTGAGAAGGATAATTGAAAATAAAAGTAAAATTACTGTGTTGGCTGATGAGTCAACCAGTGTGGGGCACAAATCGACACTATTTGTGTTTTTAAAGGCCAGCATTGACGGCGAGATGGAGCCCATTGCTTTTCCCTTAGATTTGATTGAGCTGGACAATTTGTCTGCTGCTCACATCAAAGGCAAGATAATGCACTGTCTCCTCAACACTGGATTCACAATATAGCTCCTGCAGGAGATGCTGATTGGATTTTTCAGTGATGCAGTGATGTGATGCTGGGAGTGAAGTCAGGCGTTGGGAAGCTGCTCCAAGGTGACTTCCCAAATATAATTATATGGCACTGCCTGAATCATAGGCTGGAGCTGTCGGTGGCTCAGGCATTGGAAGCCACTGGAGGGACAAAGGACTTCCAGGCGTTCCTTGATGCCCTGTATACATTATACAGTCAGTCCCCAAAAAGCATACGGGAGCTGAGTGAGTGCGCCCACAATCTCTAAATCACATAGAGAAGAATTGGAAGAGTTTTCAATTTCCGATTGGTGGCTTCCTCATGGCGAGCTGTTAATGCAGTCTGGTATTCCTATGGAGCACTGGCACAGCACTTTCGAGATGCATCAGAAGACAGCACAAAAGATGGCAGAGAGAGAGAGAGACAAATCCCAAGGTTTGCTCTCTAAGTTGTGCTCCATCAACTTTCTGAAAAATCTTGCTCTGATGGCTGATGTTTGATAGAACTGAAGAACCTCTCTGAGATTCTTCAGAACAGGAGGATCATTCTCCCAAAGGCTCATGAAATCATGCTAACATACATCAAGAGAATAAAAAGCCTTATCACATACCCAGGACAACATACAGTTGAGGCAAGTCAGGCCGAGAAAGACATAAAATTCAAGGAAGTAGATTTAAAAGTCGGCAGGTCCCCCATCATTGATGCATCACAGTTCATCCAAGCAGTGGCAGACAGTTTGAATGAGAGGCTCTTCACAACCACAGCCAACAGAGCACAGGCCAGTGTTGCTGCTCAAAGAAAAGAAATTTACATCACACTGATGAACCAAATGGCAGTCCTGACCCAGAGAAATGGGATCATGCCAATCCCAGATATGGAGAGGATGAGGTGAGGGCTTTGTGTCATACTCTACATGTGAATGAGAAAACAACACACCTTGGATTTGTTGAATATAAGGCAAGTGGAGGGAGAAGCATTCCAAGCAACATGAAAAAGTTGTGCATAGCAGTAGACACCCTCTCAGCCAGTAATGCAGACTGTGAGAGGGGGTTCAGCGCGATGAACAATATCATTACAGAGTACAGGAGCAAACTGACAACCAAAAATGCTGCAAACCTTCTCTTCATCAATACAGTTGGCCCCCCAACCAACCAGTGGGATCCTTTGCCATATGTAAAAACCTGGCTTGCCAAAGGGAGAAGAGCAGCACATTCCACATCTGGCATGGCTCGCCAGCCCCTGAAGAGGACAACTACTTCAGCCCTGTTTGGAATTTGTTTTAAATATTTTGTTTGGATGGAGGGAATCCACCATTTTGCATGTGGCATGGCTCACCAGCAACCTGAAGATGACAACTAGGCCTACTTGGATTTTATATTTATATATTTTTGTTTCTACCATTTTGTATTTTTCAGTCAAGTTACTAATCTGGAATGTGTTGTAAATATGTTTGGATTGAGGAATCCTCCATTTATAATTATTCATGTGGTTACTTAGATTTTTTAAAACTATTATTTTATTTTTTTCCATTATTTTGCATTTTTCAGTCCAGTTCCAAATGTACTGAAAATAAAGTATTCACAGTAAATATTTATAAATTTAAATATTTTGTAATGTCATTTCTTCACATAGAACACTTAGGTAGGCCCACAAGAATGTGAAGTTGTTAAGAATAATAAAAATCCATGAAATTGGTGTGAATCGCCTCTGAAACCCCCGGGTAAAAAGGAGTTAAAAATAATACAGTGAGTGACACACCAGACTTGTAGCACCGGTAAGAAACGAAAACTACTTTCACCCCTGCCTAGCTTTGACTCATTATTCCTTCTCTTCTTGTTTCATCAGCTGCTCACTCATAGATTATCTTACTTTTTTTATTCAGTGCATTGTGGATACAATTTAGTTATTTCGGTGAGTTGAAATCAATTAACTTGATTAATATAATCCAAACAAAATTAATATTATAAATGTAGGTGTCACGGTTAGTTATTTTTATTAATGTCACTAGTGTCTACGTATAAAAATATAACGATGTATGTCAAACTTGCCTATGGTCCTTTGTTTTCATATAAATATATACACTTACCAGGGCAGAGATCCCTCAATACACCACATTCTATTTGTAATTCATGAGAATATATAAAGAGATATCATTAAGGGACAATAAAAAAATAAAAGAGTCTTGATGATATTTTAATGACATGCAGAAAGTTTCTAAATTTTTACCTCTGACATATTTTTATGGCAGTCACTTTCATTAAATATTATATGACAGATTATTATATATATAATATATATATATGATATATATATATATATCTATATATATATATGTATATAGATATATATATATATAGTATATGAGTATATTATATAATATAAATATATATATATATATATATATATATATATATATATATATATATATATATATATATATATCAGAGCTGCGACTACCGAATGAAAATCGGTATTCGATACTAGCGACGGTAGATTTCAAATACCGAACCCATTATACGATATTCGGTAGAAACTAACGAATACCCTACGTATTGTCAATCGGTACGGTATATTTGAAAGTATGACTTTTGTAGCATTCACATAGAGACATAAAGATATAGAGAGCTTATTCCCTTCAGTAGCAGAGAAACATCGTTCAACTGTCGCTTTGCCCAAGCGCTCCCTTGTGTGAAGAACTTGAACTTTGCAAAATAAATAAACAACTACAACTACTATAGTATTATAGAGCAGATACATAAATAGACATTCAATATAAGCTTATTCTATGTATTGAATACTAGATTACCTGAAAGTGCATTTAATATCTGACAATAAGAGACAGTAAATGAAAAATATATAGCCTTCCATTTCCTACAAAATCCAGGTACGCATATAATTGATATAAGATTAATATGTATTAAATTTCAAATAATCTATAATAAATTATAACAAATTATATACTTAATTGTCCTTTGTTATAAATTGTCCGATATTAAATGCATATGAAGAAGTCACAGAGCAGATACATCAATAAATTTCTCTCTCTTTCTAATCTACCGTACCGAATATCGATCGATACTGTAGATATATAATAAAATCTACCGAATACTACTAATATCGATCGGTAGAAGGTATATACCGAATACCGAACCGGCGGTAGATTTTTCTACCGAATCCCAGCTCTGGTATATATATATATATATCACAGTATAATTAAGACTTCTAATAAAACAGTTTGCGATAACATCACCATACAAACTATTTATATATGTGTCATGTATGTACAAGGATTGACGAAGGAAATGTGTCTTCATGTCGTGACGTGACGTGTGTGCAGCTTTGGAGGATGTATTATAGAGGCAGGATGAGAGAGGAAGACTGTCTGCTGAAATTTTTATGACAAAGACAATGAAAACATTACGAATTTTTACAATTTCACGGCTAATAAGTCATGAAATTCCAGTGTATATCTCATATAAACTAATTTAAACTATAATGTTTAATTATGTACTTTGTACGCATTAGCATCTAATTATATGCCTTATACTTTGGTTATTGAATATATTCCATGAACTGTGAAATAAAGGGTTAAAAATCTGATTTTTTCTTCATTTCATACTATAAGCGAATTGATTTATCTTAAAAACCACCCCAAACATTGATTTATATTGATTGTTTCTATATATTTTTAAACTATTGAAAGAAGTCTGTTTGGTATGACAAAACAATACGGACGTATAAAGTATTCAAGCTCAGCGGCCTAAGGATTCATATGAACTCTATAGTCATTTCACGTTCTACAATTATGAATCAGAGATTTCAAGTGAAGACTTTCGAATTATTGTATTTTTAAAGGCTGTATTTTCGTCCACACTTTTGAACCCCAAAAGTCCATAAACACATAACAACAACAACAACAACTATGACCAGGTGGGGCTCCTTCATTCAACAAAAACAGTATCATTATAATTAGATTTTATCCCAAACATACACCGACAAAAAGCGGAAATGAAATTATCTTTTCCAAAATAATAATAATAATAAGGTAACTCTGATTATACATAGTTATATGCTCCTCAAAGCAAACCCCTCTACTGTATATTCCCGCTCTTTTTTTAAATTAAATTACCTGCCTATAAGAATGATAACATAGTAGTTCTCGAAAACTCATCAATAAACGTATATATATATATAATGTATCAGAGCTGGGATTTGGTAGATAAATTTACCGCCGGTTCGGTATTCGGTATATATGTACTTTCTACCGATCGGTATTCGGTAGATTTTATTGCATATCTACAGTATCGATCGATATTCGGTACGGTAGATTAGAAAGAGAGAGAAATTTATTTATGTATCTGCTCTGTGACTTCTTCATATGCATTTAATATCGGACAATTTATAACAAAGGACAATTAAGTACATAATTAGTTATAATTTATTAGAGATTATTTGAAATTTAATACATACTAATCTTACATAAATTATATATGCACTTTTATTTCGTAGGAAATGGAAGGCTATAGTTTTTTTCCCATTTACTATCTCTTATTGCCCGATATTAAATGCCCTTTCAGGTACTCTAGTATTCAATACATAGCATAAGCTTATATTGAATGTCTACTTATGTATCTGCTCTGTAATACTATAAGTTGTAGTTGTTTATTTATTTTGCAAAGTTCAAGTTCTTCACACACAAGGGAGCGTTTGGGCAAAGCGACAGTGGAACGATGTTTCTCTGCTATTGAAGGGAATAAGCTCTCTATATCTTTATGTTTCTATGTGAATGTTACAAAAGTCATATTTTCAAATATACCGTACCGATTGACCATCGGTACGGTATTCGGGGTATATATATATATATATATATATATATATATATATAATTAATTTCAAAGTTGGTAATTCAATTTTCTTTTTAAATCTACGCCTGATCATCGAAGTGATTATCTATTTAGCGTCAAGGATGATCCAACAAAAATCAACACTCATTTTTGCACTAGTTGTGAGGAGTTTCTTTAGTTAATTAATATTAGTAGATAGTATGATAATAATATACTCAAAGGATTTGTAAATGAGATGAATGGAGACCCATGAGGAAAGTATTTAGGGTTCTTAACTCTGATTTGATGTTCAAATCTCAACGGCCACGAGGAAAGTGATGCTTCATTTCATATTAATATTATTATTATTCCCTCTCATCTCCTTTCAAATAATCACGTTCTAGAGAATAAATTTCCAGTGTTGTATCCATACCTATCTTTTATATAGATAACTATTCTATTCTTATATATATATATATATATAATATGAAGAAAATGAGCGAATCAAATATTGTTTTATGATCATGTTTATATCATATGTTTAAATTGTACAATTGACGAATAGAAGGAAGTGCGAACGCTCAGTGCGTTTAAAGCATGTTAAACTCTCAATGTTGAGGGCGGTGGTCCGAATCCCAAGAGAGAAGGTCATTTTGGTCAACCCATTGATAAGATCCTAGGCTTGGATAGGCTAATTTTAACGCTATAATGTTTATTTATATTCACACACAGATGTAATTCGATTGAATCCAAAAAGTCAAAAAATATAATCTAAAGGACTTATTTTTGGATCAGATATCTGTTTTTGTATGTAATAGTATTTTAAATGATAGTATTTGATATATCGTCTATGTTATATTAGATGTGTTCTACCCTAGAGTTGAAAAAATGATTACAGTCTTTAGTTATGATTTCATTTACAATTTTTATTTGGTTTTTATGTATTTTTCTTATTTCAGAGTCACATTATTATTTAAGAGTAATCCACATTACAAAATGTCGTTTATTTATATATATTGTTATCAAAATTCACTTATATTAAATGCTTAACTTACACATTACACATTCAACTCTAAACTCTCTGGTTTTCATATATATTTTAAATACCACACACTTTTACTTATGCAATTTTTATTCCGTTTTCGCAAAGACACATGTATCCCATATCCCTGAGAAACTTAAGAAGAATGAAAGTTTTTTTGTTCGTTTAAAGCTGTACATACTTAGTTTTCCATTTTCTATTTTTTTTTGCCTGAATATAAAACACTCTTTTTATATTTAAATGTCTAAGTACTATGCGGCCACGACAACTGAGGCAATAACATACTATATATATATATATTGTTGATGGGAAGATAAAATATATACACACATAATAGTAATATAATTTGAAATGAGTAGAAAGATGAGGAGAAAAAAAAGAGAATGAAAGAACAGCTGCTTCCGGTAGTTGTTTTAAAAGCGACGGAAAAACTTAGGCGCACCCGGGAGGAAAAAAATCGCACGCCTACCATTCAAACGTCTATTTTTCCCTTTTCGGACAAACTCTTTTGAGTATTCAGTTCATGATCGGATCTCAAAGTGTATAGATCAGCCTATCAATAGTGATTACTTTAAACTTTGACTTAAGAGTGTTCTTATTATTTGTTGTTGCAAGTGATATATAACTGTGACTGCGTAACTATGTCTTGCACATCTCTTCTTTGGACCTCTATTCCGAATAAACTCCGATCACGGAACCGAGTGTCAACTGGGTCTCCTGACATATGGACTCAGGAGAGTAACGATGAAGAGGAAGGGAGTTCTTCTTCTCCTAGCCGTCAGTCTGACGGTGATGAACCCTGTCCTAATTATGAAGACGTTATGCGTGGCGAGCCAGCTTTGGTATATAATCTCTCTGGTGCAGAAGGGGAGCTTTATTCTAATATTTTTGCCTCTGAGACCAAAAGCAGTGGCTCACCCCCGACTTCCTTCATTGCCAACACAGACCCTGCCACGAAGAATAAGATCCTTAACTCCATTGTATACTGCATTCATAAAGTAAGTCATGTCTCCCTGACTTTTATTTTTCTCTGTTTCTAACGATTGCATTTTTAAATTATAGGAAGAAGGCTGTCCTTGGTCTGGCCCTCTCTGTCGCTTGAAGGGACATCTCAACACCTGTAAGAAGGATGCTGTCTCCTGTCCAAATCAATGCGGCTCAAAGATCGCGAGGGTTAACATGGAGGATCACATGATGTACACCTGCTCAAAGCGTCTAATCGCCTGCATCTTCTGCAAAAGGGACTTTTCCGTGGCAGTGATTTCGGATCATGCAGGAAAATGTGGATTCGAACCCATTTATTGCGAGAATAAATGCGGTCAGCGGATCCAAAGGAATCGCCTGAAGGCCCATCAAGTCAACACTTGCTGCAAGCGCATCGTGAGCTGCCAGTACTGCTCAAGGAACTTTACAGCGGACACCCTTCAGTCCCATCACGTCAAATGCTTCATGTTCCCCGTGCCTTGCCCAAACCGTTGTGTGGAGAGTGGGGATCTGGGTATTCCGCGTGAGGATCTGGAGCGCCACCTCACCGATGACTGTGGAAAAGAGACGAGGATCCCCAAAGTCTGCGAATACCACGAAGCCGGCTGCGGATATCGTTCCACGGATCCTGAGGGCCTTGCAGCCCACATGAGGGAAAAAGTTGCCTACCATCTGGATCTCATGTCTTCCCTCGTGCACAAGCAGAAGGGACAGATTAAGCAGCTCCTTAACCAAGTGGAGCTTGCCAACACCTCATACGACGGCGTGCTCCTCTGGAAAATCAAAAATATATCTACCAAAATCCAAGAGTCCAAGTCTAGCGAGGGGCTGGAGTTGTCTCCGTGCCTTTCTACACATCTCAGAGCGGCTATAAACTTCAGGCCTCTCTCTTTTTGAATGGGAATGGAGCGGGAGAAGGGACTCATATGTCCGTGTATATCAAGCTCCTTCCCGGAGACTACGACTCCATTCTCAAGTGGCCCTTCCGATACACTGTCACATTTCCCTTCTGGATCAAACACAGAGCCGAAGTAGGGCAATCCATGTAGTGGAGTCCTTCATCCCTGATCCCCAGTGGCCAAACTTTACCAAGCCTCAGAAGGATCAACTGGGTTTTGGCTTTCCTAAGTTTGTTTCCAAGGCCATGCTGCATTCTAGAGATTATGTCAAGGATGATTGTATCTATATCAAAATCCGAGCTGATCCTTCTCGAAACTACCCGTCTAATGAGTACATCATCACATTTGCTCAATCCATGACTTGCTTTTTTTTTACCAAGAAACGTTTATTAATAAGCTGTTTTGCTTTAAAAGTCATTAAAACACATACAAATAGAAACACTCAAAAGTATTATATATTCAAACATGGCTTTAAAGACATATCAGGAATATGTTTCCTTGATTTCAAAATGATCTATACTATTTTTTCTTCTTTATATAAATATCTATTTCCAAAGATTTACAAACATCCCCCGTCCACATATTTATTATATATATGACAATTATAGCAAACAACTCGGACATGTTCTTATATAAAGTGTTTTGAGCAGGTCTTGTTATCCTATTATTGCTCAAAACTATCAATCATTTGTATATTTTTATATATTTGTGCAAATCTAGTCCCTTATTATAATCAAATTTGTACATATTCAGTATTATCAATTTCATATATTAATTAATATTCCTAAAAAATTCACAGTGCATCCAAAGATTAGATTATTAGACAATGTTTACGTGCAATAGCTGTTCCTATTGCATCTCCTATCCCTTCCCTCTGTTTTTACTTCTTTTGATTTATTCCCGCTCTTTTTTAAAATCCTCCATCATTGTATCCCTTCCTCTATGTTATAGATTTGATTATTTCTCGTATTTCAAAGCTTTAAAAATATATTAGGGTTTGTCAACCAGAACGCTGAATGAAATGTTTGTATTGATGAAAGGGAGTTATTTTTGTTGTTGTTGTTGAAATATTAGGTTCTTGAAAGGCTTTATAGTGGTAATAGTTGGAGGAAGCCTGGCTTCCATATCCTATAAATAAGTGACTGTATGTTCATTATCCTTAAGCTTAGATTACCGAAAGTGCTTTAATGTGGATAACTAAATGATATATCAATATCAAAGATGAGATGGGGAATAAATGCCTTATTGAAAGTCAAGAGAAAGACATTTATAACCATTTAATTTTTGTTCCAAAGCTATCTATTATTGAATCCAAATTGATATATATATATTAGTCTATAATTGATGTACGACTACAGCTCTGTCATTCTCCAAGTTATAGGCTACAATTAACGCTGGAATTGCGTTTGGTGCCGCTAAGTATGTGAGGAAACATTTTTTAAAAAAAAAACATAAAATGGAATTGGCCAAAATTTGTTCTTCTTTAGTCCGTAAGGGGTGCTTTGATGCTAGAGCTCTTTGAAAATGTTAACAAAGTCCTTTTATTATTTATATTTGGAGACGTTTTTTATCTTTAAAAAAGTGTTTTTGAATGTCTTAATCCCTTAAACCGGTTTAAATAGGTTTGTGACGTAATTTCATGGACTAGCGACATCTAACGTTAAAGAAAATAACCAAAATTTTGGCCATTTTTTTTGTTTACTTTTTCCTTGCATGCGCTACTTTACTTTAACGCTTTACGTAAGCCAAGCTGAAGATATATTATGGCGTATAGGGCGCAATCACACTTGAGTGACCTCATTGACGAGGAGGAGATTGTGGGGGCCAATGGGGATTTACATAAAGGGGTGCGATAGCCGTGCGTGTTAAGGCGTGTTCAACTCTCAATGTTGGGGGCGCAGGTTCGAATACTCCCGAGAGGGAATGGTCATTATATCATGTATTAAGTGTACTAACTAAAGAGTATTTGCTGTAATAATTATTGTATAATAAAATAATGAAACAATTTAACAATTTTTTATACAAATAGCTTTGCTAATGGAGATTCCGCAAGGTGATGATGGCTTAGATGAGAGGATAAGAAGCTATTGAAGAAGTACGAGGTCGCCTAGGGGGACTCTTTAATTACAAAAAAAATACAAAATATTTGATACATCGCATTGTGGAGGAAGTTCCCATTATGTGAAAAGGTGATTTGATTGGTTTAAAATCAATCGGAAATAAAGTGAAATGATATCTCATGTAGAGAAAGGGGTACAAAAATTTCATAGATCGTATTGTGAAGGTTCTCATAGATTCGAAAGGAAACAAGTTTTATATGCAGAGGAAACCATTATACTTACGTGATTTGAAATAATATATTAAAAGAGTTCTGTCACAAACCACCGTATTTTATTTTTATGCGGTAAAATCTACCTACCTATATTTAGGGATAGAGAATATTAGCGCTCTTTTTTTGCAACGTGATTGGTTGAAAGAATAGGAGAGGGATTAATATTAAAAATCAGCTGGCATAAAGTGATATTAAGTATCACTTCACACGTGGGCTGTTAAGGGAGTGATCATCAATTCAGTGATAAGATATTCAACCTTAAAAATACTCATTCTCTTTTATTCGTAGGCCTACATTCATGCCGTTTACGAATCCTTTGAAGATACTCCTCTTATTACTCTACCCATTAATACTAATTGAATTTTTTTTAATGCCAAACGAAATAAAATATTGAAGTCCAGGCCCGGTGTCTAAAAAACCGGGACACCGGGCCGGGACGCTCAAAAACAGCCGGGACCTGGCCGGCCGGGTACCTGGCTGTTTGCCTGATATATATATATAATATATATACATTTCGTACTTCTACAAAAAGTAGATCAAATAAACTATTTCAGTATGAATTTCAAGCTTTATGGTTGAACATGCAGATAAAACATTTATATCTTCTTCCAAGTGACAATGGATAGTCATTGAAACCGTTTTATGCAAAAAAAAAAAAAAGAAGCAGCTGTATTTATATATTATATATTATATGAACGCATTTACTCTTAAACACATACAATAATTGTACCCCTCGTTCGTTTAACGACATTTTATTTAAAAATATCCAACAATGAGAAATTATTTCCCACACAATAAAAGAGGTCTCTGCATATTATACAACCATATTTTTTTCACTCTCTCTCCCACTTATAACTTATATATTATTAATCCACTCTCGCATGAAATGTTCATTCAGGACCCCCCCTTATTCAGTGTGAAGACCATAAAAAAGCATATAAATAATATGCAGTTATTCATTTTATAATCCTTGTTGTGTTAACTGTCGTAACTGTTATAACAAAAGCTTCATAGTATAGAGAGTTCAATAATATATATAACTTTTTCTATTGAATTGTAAATTGTTTTTGTGTTAAACGGAGGCCGTAAAATAAGATGAAATTGACACTAAAGGGAAGTGTGATGTAATAACTCAGGTTGTTAAGACGTTTTCAACTCTAAATGTTGTGGATCAGGTTTGAATCCCATGTGTATTTAGGTCAACAACCTCATTGATCATAAGATCCTTTGTTCGATAGACAAATTTATAACTATAATGCAGACTTATTTTTTTTTATTTTTTTTGCCTTTTCAGGATTCGATAATTGCATCCGATAGGATATAAATTTATGTTTTGTAGCATTAAAATTATTCTATCGAACCTAGGTTCTTATAATGAGGTATACTAAAATGACCATCCCCTCTCGGATTAGATACCTTCGCCCAACATTGAGAGTTGAACAAAAAACACGCACGGCAGACTTATTGATTTGTCGTTCATTTGTAATCGTTCGTTGTTCATCATTCATCGTTCGCGAACGATGAACGACAAATTGTTTGACAAACAACAAGGAAAATTCCTTATCATTCGTCCTTCGTTTTTGGCGCCCAAAAAAAAAGATTTTTCATTGTATGGGATAAATTTTCTTTTCAAATTTTTTTCAGAATGACGAGAAAAATTATTTTCCAAAAAAAACGTCGTTAATTTTTTCAGAATGACGAAAAACCATTTTTCGTCAAACGTCAACAAGTCTGGATCATTGTACTGGATCAAATAGGCCAAAATTTACATTGTACTTATGGTTTCCGAATCAAAAGGTGAATAAATATATGGTTAAACAATATAGAGACTATCGGTGCCTGTAAGTTTTGAATGATAAAATAAAATAATTACAATATGCCTTTGAAAATAAGTACCATAACTATTTTAAAATATTATTTGTTTTGAAAGAAGGCTGACAATCAGTGTCTATTGTTTGTAATATCTCAATTTCCAAATCATTGATAATATAATTGTATATGCTTATACCTTCAAGTAATTAATGGTTTGGTATAGGGCGCATTGTGTTTGCGGATATTGTCAAAATCCTTATTTTTAGTCTTTTCTACTTTAAAATTTTGAGCATTTTTTCCTGTCCGTTTTCTTCTATTGTATGCTATATAAGACGAGTCACTTGTTCTTTATTTTACCTTTTTATTAACCTCCCGCCGCAGGAGGTATGTTTTTCACTGGCGTTTGTTTGGTTTGTTAGTTTGTTAAGTTGTGGTGGTTTTCAGCAGGATAACTCAAAAGTAATGAGGATTTTGGATGAAATTGTGGAGTTTTTGGAAGTGCAAAAGAAAGTGATTAAATTTTGCAATCTCTGAAGGGTTTTTTTTTTTTACTATTCACAACGAGCAAATAATAATGAAATGGGGTCGCGATCCAGGGAGTAGAAAAGAACAAACGCTAAAAAAATTTCATTGACGTATTATGTTCATATATCAGCTCAGGACTATGTTAAACCCAGTGACGTAAGCTTTAACTTCTTCCTCTTCCATCTTGATTTGCTTTTTTATATGCACAATGATCTAACAGAGAGACAAATGATTAGAGATAGAAAATCGGCGTGTGAAAGGGAGATGTTGAATAGGATGTTGTTGGGATCGGCGGAGTACACACTCTCTGAGTTATATATTTTATATCCTTTGTTTTCAAACATGGCGTCTGTCTCTCTGTCCATAGTACTTGTATGTCATTGCGTCCTTCATTATTTCCTCTTTATTTATACCAAGGATTATAATTTCCTTACACTTTTTAGTGCATAATCTTTTGCTTCTATTTGCATCGCGGCACTGCTAATTATCTGTGCCCACTTTTTTTTACTTGACGATGAGGTTTTTTAAAGTAATACAAGTAAAAAAAAGACAAGAAAAACATTATGTAATATATTTGTAGTGTTATAAGGAGAGGACTTAATCCGAAATTTACTGGATAATATAAAAAATTTCCCTCTACTTTTTGTTGTGTGAAAAATACTAAATTTCTAATCATCAAACTCTTTCTATAAGACGTCTCCCTCATCATAGCTCCAAAAACTTCATTGTTTGGTCAGTTCAACCCTTTGCCTCCACATATTTACAATGAGATGATACAATGTATAATCCGTGGCCGTAGCCACTGGCCCCACCGCCTGAGGCCTAGCACCACCGCGGAGCGGCTAATGTGCTTTTAAAGATTTGTATATCTATAGTGCAAGACATATTGTTCTCTGAGATTAAGACTCAAGTATGCTAGTTTAAGACGCTTTGTTTATCCCCATATGTGTCTATTATTTAGCAGGATGGAAATCTTACAGACATATATTGGAATCAATATTCATTAAATATTGGCTTGCGACTTATTTTCGGATATTGTATGAAGTTATGACCACTATGTACCAAAAGGCTACATATCATATTAAGCAGACTTGCTGATTTGTTGTTCATTTGTTATCGTTTGTCGACGAACGACAACAAAAAAATCCTGTCGTTCGTTTGAAAAAACAAATACAGCAACATGCAGGATTGTCCTTATTCAAAATATCTTCATGAATGTCTAGTCCTGGCACCCCAAAAAATAAATTCTTTTTTATAGCAAAAATTTCCTTCTAAAAACATCATCACTTTTTTCGGAATGACGTGGGAAAATGTTCCGTCGTTCTTTTTTCAGAATGACGAACGACAAACGAACGATGAACGATTCAATCTTAAAACGAACGATAACTTTTGATGAACGACAACCGAACGACAACTTATGGAGAACGTCAACAAGTCTGATATTAAGCATAGTATATTGAGTTAAAACTAAGAGCATGAGCGAATTGTTTTGACTCTTAGGCTTTTAGTCAGCAAATACAAAAAGAACCTGTACGAAAAACATTTTTAATAGTTTGTAAATGATGCATTATCAATACCAATAAATACCAACATTCTTTTGTAGAACTCTCTAAATACTATGATAATAATCAAATTCAATTTTCAAATGAACTACTGGCGCCAAAGCTGAATCCCGACTGTCTTATAAAAGGATATTATTATGTTTAATTATTTTTTCATGGTCTCGCTCTCATCATTAATTTTGTAGACAATATGTCTATGCTTAATTGAATATTTTATATGACCTTTTTCTCACGAAAGCTCATATCGTTTATTTAAGGAATTTAATAGGTTCTTCGGAAAATGCATTAAATATAGATATCATGTCTTTTATTTTTAAGTATAAAAAGGTTAATAAATTTAACCTATGACTTCAGGGGAAATAGTTGAGAACCGTATGCTGCTGTCTAAGTCTCAGTGATCGACTTCAAATCAAAGCTTATAAAAATATTTTATTTCCACTGGTATTACTAAATCAAAAAATATATATGAAGGTATAATAACCAGAGGTGTGCCCTTCCATCGACCTAAATGACTACTGGATACTCAATTCAGTTCACTTAATGAGTTCTTTAGCTTAAAATGGCTGTCCTTTTGGTCAATTAGATAAGTATTCTAGGAAATAGAAAAAAAAGAAACCCGCCATAAATGTCCAGTGATGCCATTCTATATTATATTTACTAAAAATAAATCTCTACCAATGACGTCACTGGGTATATACTTTGTCACCTATCCCATTTTCTATTCTTAAGTCTTGGTATTTTGAGCCCTTTGACTGTTCATGGGATAATGATTTCCTTCCTTCTCTTCTAGCTTCGTCAGTTGCATACTCGACATTGATCTTCCTTTTTTATTCAGTCCAACTTGCATCCAGTAATTTCATAGGTCAGTGGGTCCTTTCACATTGTATGAATCTATCTAGTATGACGTCAGATATGGTCTAGGCCTTGATTATTGTTCTCATGGATTAATGTTTATGTGGATAAATAAAAATAAAACTAATATTAAAATATCATTGACTACTTATTAAATAGATTGAGTGATTCATCAATTAGTTGTCGAATGACTAAGTCGATCCTTGCTACTTTTCAGAGGAGGAATCAGTGACTCCTCGCCGATTCAAAAGACGTTAACACTCAAAATATTTCTGACCTTCACTCACAGTTCAATATTATTAGTTAAAAGCAGTTGTGTATTACAGGTATGTATATACTACTTTATAATATATATATATATATATATATTATATATATATATATCTATTTATATTATATATATTATATTCGTTAAATATACTTTTAAATATACGTATGTATTGCTCAATAATTGATATTTCTAGTTCAAATACGATCCTCTACAAGGAAAGTGTTCATCCTTTTATACCATTTATCATAATTTATTAATGATAATTTATATAACGTTATTTCTTTTTGTCTTTAACAAAAACCACACTCACTTTTCATTTGCATTCCCTATCATTTAAAGCCAATATAATCGCTAAATGATTTCTATTACCCCTTTAGGAAGGAATCCAATATTTTCTTTATTATTTATGGATAGTTTGATAATATAATAAAACAAGTTATGAGTTAGAGGTGTGGTAAAATAGCAACAAAAAAAGAGTGTGTTTGATGTTGAGACCAAAGATAAAACATATAAAGACACTTAGAGGTGTATTCAGTGGTGGGTATGAGCAGCTTAAACACATTACAGCTTTAACATATTGCTATTCGTACAAATCAAGCTATACATTAAAACGGATATAAATAATTTATTTACAACAAATATTTATACCTAAAGATAAAAACAGTAACTATACTAAACTATAATTGAACACAATTTTAAGTAAATAGTGTTCTATGTTTTCATACAGAAGTATAAAAAATGATCAAATTATTTAATTAGTTCATTGTTGGGATATAAAAAGTTTAAATTTTTTTATATATATTTCGTATTTTTACAGTTGGTATTATGCAGTATCACTTCACTCGCGGCACCTGTTTGAGGAGTGAACATCAAATGCTTTGAAAATATAAATTAATCTTCTCATGTAGCAATTCGATCCATGTCATTTGCGAGTCCTTTGAATGACTTCATCCACTAATACATATTATTATTAATTATAAAGTAACCCTCCACACAAATAATGAATATTTACTTCTTTGCTCATATATGGCGATAAATGGATCATATCACTCCGACTATCGGACGTAGAAAAAAGAAGAAACAGTCTTATCAAATGAAAAAGTCATGTCCATTGATGAGTTTGTGAGCAGAAACTTTGTGTATTCCTACTCATTACTGTTTTCCGTCTTTAAAAAAGTAGATAAATAGTGTTGTGTCGGTCCTTATCTAGGACCGAGACTGCAGTCCAGTCCTTCTTGTGAGTCCTTAGAAAAGGAAATGTGATTTTTTTTTACGTCGTAGCCTACGTCATGTTGTCAACATCTCTTAATGCTATGAAAAGGAAAAATCCTTTATATGAGGAAGTAGCATCTTCAATGAGCTGATGACATATATATATATTTTTTTACTTATGTACTTAGTAAGTATTAAATATTGGTTATTATTACAACAATAAATATTCGATGTTTATGGCAATACTTAAAAATTAGCCTATAGTGGTTTAAACAAAAGGGTTGTGAATTAATAATTTTACATAAACATTTAATGAGTAATGACCGACGATGAGTACACTGAAAAGCATATATTATGAGGAAAAAAATGTTTCCAAATTGTCTAATATAAATTATGAACCCTTTTGTTGCTATTGAATAACGCTCTGTATAATCGAATATATAAATATAATATTAGCAGTTAGAACGTATTAAATATATACTCTTTCAACATTTTATGAAAAAAAGGACTGACAAAAGACAATCACAAGGACCGACGGTCCTAAGGGACCGATTCCAGGACCGATGGTCCTAAGACTGGACTGGACCGAATAAATTGGGACTGATACAACACTAGTAATAACTAAAAATACAATTTTGAACATGAATTGATAAAAATAATAATATATATACTTCATTCCTGCTCAATTAAAGGCTCTCACTTGTCTATGTTTTCATAAAAGGTGCGACTGGCCACGAGATCCTTAAGTTCCCGATTGTTGAGGCAAAAAAACAACAACTTCAGCACGAGAGATTAATTTAATAAAACCATGATGAAGTTAAGTAAAATTAAGTTCTATTTTTGATTGTTGTCTTTGCAAATAATAAAATCAGTCCACAAAACTGTCTTGCATTTATTGTTCATTTATTGTGTAAAGTAAATAAATACATAAAAAACAATCAAATGAGATATCAAAACATAATTAAAACCTGAAGTTTTCTTTGCTCTGGAGTAGAACCACCCACCTCTATGATAATTGGATACCCAATAGCTTGACTATAGAAAAGGAATATAAATGTCCGAGTCAGCAACTTATGAAACAAAGAAGAGTGGAAGGAATACTTATTATACTTTGGACAGTCTAAGTACCAAGTCTGAAGGAATATAAAAAGGAAGGAAATGACAATAGGTATACACATATGAGGTCATTGTAAGGGACTATTTTGTAGACATAACATAGGGTGATGACATATCTTCGCATTTATTGCAGAATTTCCTTTTTTCTATTGCCTCGACTACTTAATTTTTCACTTCCTGGGCAGCCATCTTAGTCAATGAAGGGATCTTAAGTTGACAGAACTTTTTATTCTCTGTGAATATCAAATTATTACATATAATTGGTGGCTTGAACGCAATGAATGAAATAACACATAAATATCAGGTTTAAAAACGCTCAATTTTATACCATATTACTGCATTTACACGCTTTGACTAAAAAACATCATTACAATAAGGGAACGCCAAACCCATAAGGGAAGCGTTTGTAGCGGCAAGATCTATGGCAAACTGTGCCCCTTTATAGTCGGTAGCAGACGGCAATATCATTTAATTTAAGTTTTTTTCTTCAACAAACCATTTTCTTTTGGATATAGATTTAAATTCTGTCTAGATATATATTTATATATTACGTATTTTAAAATCCTGACATCCCAAACTAGCCAAAGTGCTAGGATTTTCATGGGGGAAATAGACACGATTCCACGCGAATCACCCTTTATCAAATTTGCTCATTATTATTAACATTGAATGGTTCCGCCAGAAGGATTAAGGTCATGTGGAGCCAGTCATGTGTATCGGCTGTTTAAACTCTGTGTTGACCATTGGGAGGAAATGTCTTGCGATTATTGATGTTATTATTATTATTATCATCGTCACAATATCCTGTCAACTACCCTCTACAACATCCGGTATGCGGTACAAACATATATTATTATTATTGTTCCTATTTTCTCTTCCCCCTTCAAACTTCAATATCTTGTCCGCGTCCCTCAACATCACTTCTAACTACAACCTTTTCTCAAAAAAAAAAAAAAATTCGACACTCATGAATAGTTGTTATTCCTTTCTTTCCTTTATTCCTCTGACAGAAATGTATAAAATGGGAAGTCATGACCTTTTTTTCTGACTTTTTTTTACCTCTTCTTCAGTTGTCATAAAAATCTGCAATAACACATTTCAATATGTTGTAATGCATCTTTGATTTAAGGATATAAACAATTTTGAATAGACAGAAAATTGTCTTTGGATCGATGAAAACTAAACCGCAAATACCTAATAGTTTGAGAAAAATATACTTCGTGTTTTATTGTTTTTACTTGAGGCATCATTAATACATTTGGTATATACTACTGACTTAAGAATTGAAGAAGTCTGTAATAAAATATGTTCATTCTAGTTGAAGTGATGATAACATTTAACCTGTGTTACCGACAAATAAGCTAAAAAATATGGTATTATATATATATAAGAATATTTTTCGTTAAAAGGGACTTTATTTTATACATTTATCAAATAGTTAATTCCTTTTATGTTATGAAATAAAGCGCTAGTTTTTTGGTGTCCATGTATCAAATGTAGTTCAGTATATCTCTCTCTCAATACTTCTTTCATTACCTCCTAACTTAAATCCCTTGATTGATACCCTTGATGATCATATTTTGTAGAGCTATGTGAGAAACCATATTTGACTTATTAATAATATATGGGACGTGGAGACTATGAGATGTCTGACGTCATCTGTCAGAGTGATGACGTCAGTGCCACGTAAACTCCATAGCTTCACCTCACACTCCTGGATGTAGCTATATGCAAGGCATATTGAAAAACAATGTACGTACATATTGCAAGGCTTTTCGCTTGATTTTTAATGACGTCACACCATCAAGCAGGAAGAATGTTATTCTTCCCACTTATGAGATCAAAATTTATTGCGTCAAATTTATTTTAGTACGTCACAAATAATAATAAGATAACTGAGGTTTCTCTATTTTCCTGAAAACATGAAAATAAACGTTCCTGTTGTTCTATATACCTTGAAGTATATAACTGAAGTGATTAAAAACTAATTAAATATACAACCAAAAGGGTTACTACTAGGGATGCAAGTTATCGATTAATAGATTAATCGTTAGTTGTTTCATTTAGTCGACTTTTAATCGATTAATCGTTAACAGCGCCACGATTAAGGAACCAGTTTATCTTGTGGATTTGGGTGGATAAGTGCAAGGTCTGTATAATATATTATACAGACCTTGGGTAAGTGAATCTTTATTTTTATGGGAAAAAATCTTCATTTCAAAGTTTCATTAACATTAATAGAGGGCGCAATCTGTCGATTAATTGCAACTAATAAACTTTAATAGTTTCATTAACTTAAATAGAGGACGCAATCTGTCGATTAATTGCAACTAATAAATTTTAATCGTTTAAAAATAGTCGATTATTAATCGTTAGTCGATTAACTTTTTGCATCCCTAGTTACTACCCATAAAGTAATAAAGTCTTACATGATATAAGGATATATCCTGTTTTTTCTTTTTTTTTAGGTTGCCGAATCATCATTACCCCCGAACTCCTTTGTTCACTTGTGCTAATTATATTTTAATATACAAAGGATCATCATACGTATGTGTGCAGCTCATAGGAGCAGCTTCCCACCTAGGCCGGAAGGGAGTTAAAGACCCTATTCCACTCACCATCATCATATTTTAATTATCACTATTATGAAAATGTTATCACCAAGAAAACAAAAAAAAACCAGACGTTTAAATGTGTTCTTTTTTTTTCTGCAACGCTGTATTATTATCATTATACATACATAATATGTATATAAAGGAGCTACTAATTGTTTTGAATGATCCTTGTTAAACGTTCTATTCAGTGTTTAAAGCAAAATAGAGTTCTTTTCTTTTTTCTTACTACCCGTTGCCTTCTTTGATGTTACAAAGAGATCTCTTATAAAGGTCAGACCAAAAATAATGATGACGGACAGTTTATTTTTTGTATTTTCTTTAAGTAACTTGTCGGGTTAATATATTTTTTTGTATGCTTATCTGTTTACATGTAATAGCTTTAGGCAATACTCTCTCTTTCTCTCTGATCGATATTGGTATTCGGTAGGTTTTATTATATATCTACAGTATCGATCGATATTCGGTACGGTATATAAGAAATAGAGAGAAATTTATTAATGTATCTGCTCTGTGACTTCTTCATATGCATTTAATATCGCAGCTCTGATGTATATACAGGGTGGTAAGATCAAATCCGGCGTTTTTCTTCTCTCAACTTAAAATACACATAAATCGTTATTTATATTCAATTATTTATTTAGACATTAAAATGCTCATATAATTGTGTAGATTTTGCTTATTTAATCCATCCACCTTCTGCGTCGATGACGCGCTGGATCCTGGCGCGGAAGGAGGAGCAGGCCTTGGCCACCAGGGCCCTGTCCAACTTCCTGGCCTGCTTCACTTTGGAGTTGATCAGGGCGGCCTTGGTGTTGTGAGCCAGTCGGTTGGGGTGTCTCTCAAGTAGCCCCAGAATATAGATATATTATATATATATATAATTCAATAACATAATAAATAATATGCGGTGTATGAATTGAATGATTTGATTTCGGTCCTTACTAATTATGACAATCATAAAACGTTGAAACGAATAAAAAAAATAGTAATAACAAATTAAATTTACATGTGGGCCAACCATCAAGGATTTTTATTTTCTGTCTTCATTGTCGCACGTGAGTTCGAGTATTTTGATTCCACAGGGGCTGAGTCAAATGTTTGAAAATAATTTTGAAGTGTTATCAACAGGAACATTCACACGAAAAGTATATGGAGTACTCAAATTTATGATTTCACAATATTAAAACTATGTATTCCTATGTATTTTACACCGAGAGTTTAAATATGCCGTGATATAAACAACAACTTGACTAGGCTCTTGAATACATCAAATATTTTTAACATATCCCATCTTCAAACTACACCTTTACAAACATGAGCCAAAGATTGCATTCGTTATAGATGTAGGAGTTTATTTGTGGAGAAACTAGCTTCAGAGTGTCTGATTGAGACGGAAAACTTGAAATTCATTCGCATATATAGTTTGACAACTATTTATCAGATGCTGAGAATATAAAGACTTAGTTCGATACTTTCCTTTAAGTATTGAGAAGACAACTTCTTATTACCTCCGCCGAAGGAGGTATTGTTTTCACTGGCGTTGGATTGTTGGTTTGTCAGCAGGATGACTCAAAAAGTACGGAACGGATTGGATGAAACTTTGTGGAGTTGTTGGAAATGCCAAAAAGAACAAGTGATTTAATTTTGGCATCTCTGAGTGCAGACTTAAGATGCAAAACGAGCTAAATACTAATAAATATTTCAAGTTAGCCTACTCTGCCAATAGATGTCGCTGTGCTGATAAATCGGGTGCCGGGAGCGTCTTCCTCTCGGAATTTACGTCGAGGGGAACCCTCCCCCGTCCCTCTACGCCGCCCCAGTCGTGAAAAATCCGCCTCGGAAGGCTCATAAGGACCCCGTGACGGCGGAGGTTTGCACTCTCTGAGTGTATATATGCCTCTAGTTTTATTTGTATTCCATTTATATAAATCTTCCAAAATATTAGTAAAATTGGGTGAGAGTTCACAACAGTTAATAATTTTTAATTTGCTATTAAATGGATTAACATTTTTATTTATTTTATTTTCAAACGAAAATATATAAAATTAACTTAAAGCCATGTTTCATGCATTAGTAAATATATGATTATTATATAAAAATATATTTCATACTTTAAATATTCATAATACTTGAGATGAAATTATAATTTTAACACACACTCGCTTATTTAAACACTACTTTAAAGTACTACGCAGTTGCCAGGTAAAATCTAAAACAATGAAATCGGCTCTACACATTTTAAACAAGTGTATTTAATAATGTTTTCCTTTATTGTAACTTCCTCTTAGAATAATTATAGGAAATGCCATTTTTATCCCTCATGGACTTTTAAATATGTATACGTTTTTTTGTTGATAAAAGCAAAACAGCTTTTTGTCACAGAAGAAGCATTTTTATCTAATTAATAATTCTTTGTTATTTCATAAAAAGACTTTATTGGCCTCAATGCGGACTATATGTCACTCTAAACCTATAAGCAAACTTTGAATCCCAATTTACCAAGCGGGTGGAAATTCTTCTTGAGGGATCCAACAAATTCAAAAATAATATCTAGATTGAAATAATGCAATATCGTTTATTATTTGGGCTGCTTGTTTTGAGATGTATTCGAAATTTCTAAAGTGACTACTTTATATAGTAAAAATCCCGAAAAAAAGTAATTCTTTAAAGATTACCAACAAATAATTGAGTTTACAAATTGATTTTATGAATATGATAAGTGTACATATAATAATAATTCACAACAGAAAAAGTTATTTCATTAAACGATAGTACGAAAACTGTTATGTTTATATGTGGTACGAATAATTCTAATAAAAAATGGGGATACTTAAAGATGTAAATTTAAACATTTAAGCACACAATCAAATTACGTATCGAAGCTATTTTTCTACTCCGATATCGATACCTTTAAAATAGAGTCCTTCTAGGGCCGATTATATAATATGAGGGAATCAATCAAATCTTTGGCGGCAAAGTCAGGGATCTACGGCTAGAGACGATTTACCTCCTTTCTTAAAAAAGATAATTTTCTGGTTCTTCATGGCTAAAAAATCCCCTACATTTTTTTGGAGGGGGGGGGGGGGAGCTTTGAATGCATACTGTATAGGCCATTTCGGATGGAACCAATGAAAATACTGGTTTGTAATTATATAATGGGGCAAGTAAACTTTTATAAAAATACTATCAATTAAACTGGGTGTAGCAAAATAATGTTTATACTTTGAAAAAATGAGTATTTTTTTTAAATATAGTCAATTAGTAACCACCTTTACTTGTAAACTCTGGTCCGTAAAGCTACGTTGTAAGCCATATTGTATATATTTCATAATTACGGAATAAAACATTTTTTCCAAGAAATAATTTTATTTTTATTCGAGGTTTGCTCATCAATATTTTTTCAAAATTTCATTGGGGCTATAATATAATGATTTAACTCAATTTTCATTGGTTCCACGCGCAATGTTTATGCAATAGTCATTTCAAAACGCACAAATCAAAATATATTTTCTCTTCGATTGTTTAAAGCTTGAAGAACCAGACACTCATAAACTATTTGAATGTTTGCCATGAAAAGAGTGAACTTTTTCAACAGTTCTAATCAACGACGGTTGACCCATCAGTTGACGCTGTTGCACCATTCAAAAAGACACTGGATTGAGCAGATGTGTGATACTATTTTTATTGATAGTTACGCCATTTACGCTGTAGTGGACTCATTAATTCTTCATAATCTTTTGGTATATATTTAATTCCTATTTATAATAAATCAGTCACTCTTATCCACTCATAAAGTACAATTCTGTTTCCCCCGCTTCTGCCTCATCTCACGCCCCACACACGTCGACGAAGACCACATACTAATCTAATTATATTTGCAGATATATTACACATCAGATACTAAGTATTATTTGCAATGATTCATGAAAGAACCAACAATACTTACTTAGTTAAATATTATACAAAGATGAGTCTACGGTTTCTGACACACCTATTAGGACTATATATAGCTCTCCAAAGAATCAAAAAAAGATCATTTCATCGACTTTTAATTTAGCATTTATTTTACTTCTTTGAACTTTTATACATTTTATATTCGGTTTTGTTTTTTTATTTGTACTTTAATTGTGCGCCTTTTTCTTAATATTATTTATGTGATAAATATAGTTTCATAAGTGTAACTGCTTTTGATTGATTGTATATTTATATGTGAATTCAAAACTTTAGTTTCGGGGTTTAATTTTAAACTTGAATGTTTAATAATATATTTATATCTATAATCTATCTATCTATCATCTCTCTCTATATATATATATATACAAATATATACAATATCCCTAAGCAAATAAAGTCATAAAAAGAATAGTTGAATTCAGTAGCATTTTTTCCATATATGGTTCGACAGAATTGCATCTGACTGGATATAAATATACATTATAGCGTATTATCGAACTAGTATCTTATCAATGAGGTAGACCAAAAATGACCATCCCCTCTCGGGATTCGATCTTGTAATCCCAACATTGAGAGGATTTTTTTTTTGCCATTTATGGTTCGATAGAATTGCATCCGATAGGATATAAATAAGCATTATAGCATTAAAATTAGTCTATCGAACCTAGGATCTTATCAATGAGGTAGACCAAAAATGGCCATCCCCTCTGGGATTCGATCTTGTAACCCCAACATTGAGAGTTGAACCCGCTTTAACACATGACTATCATATTAATTTGAAATTAGCTTGTCTTATTTATATGGATTCTTACGTGATAAGCTTGTTGAAATATAACAATGATAAATAGTTTTAATTATCCATAATTTAATACTCATTTGTATAC
>CP045899.1:1706108-1723400 GCA_013387185.1 Caligus rogercresseyi
AGCGAACTCAAACATATAAATGTTTCAATGGAATTAAATTTATATGCATTTTCCCAATTCCGTTTTTGTTTGTTTGTTCGAGGGAAGGATCCAGGAGTAGACATTGAGATTGATATGCATCTAAGGCGAATTGAATAAACACGAGTATCTTAGACCATACCCCTAGAACAAACAACCAATTTAACCATGTGTTTTGTCTCATTCTACCTCTGTAATGAAAATTAGTAACCAAGGATGTTACAATGTTTATGAATGGCTGGAATCTGCTTCAGCTCCTGTTGGGTAAAGCATCAACATTTTTGAGCCATCATTCCTTAAGACAAATAAAATCACGCTCTGCCAAAAAGTGAATAAGACGTCTTTTACTCTAGGAAAACAACCTGACATCACGAATAGAGTTTTACTCGTCAAAGACTGGTGATATGTAAGGGTGCCATATGTGTATTTGAATGCATCGAGATTCACGACTAAGATTAATAAATCGTCTCGAAACATCAGACGCATCCGTAACAGGACTACCAACCCCGGACTAGCACCCCCGAGGATCACCCCTGGGCATTTATCCCCCCGTTACTAATATTTATTATCCCTTTAAGTCTACTTATGAAGTTACTATGGCAAAATTGCAACCTATGTTCCTATTATCGGTTTTTTTTTTTACTTGATTGATAGCATATATATATCAAAAAATTTCATTATGTTCGTATCCTAAAATTATAACTTTTCAAATTTATCGCTTAAAGTCTTTATATAAAGATAAAATGAAAATATTTGACCGATATTAGGAACTTAGATTTCAAACAATAATGCCATTTGTCATAAAGAAAACATAGTTAACTCCATAAGTGGACTTAAGGGATAGAAATTCTTAGTAACGGGGAGTAAATGGACACTGGGGTGAGTGGCACTGGGGGTGATTGTCGGGGTGCTAGTCCGAATGGGGGGGGGGGGGGGTGTAGTCTGCGGAGTGGTAGTCCAAACTCAGACTCATCATCAGGCTTCAAGTTCGGATGTTTGTTCACTATTAATATAACAAAAAAATAATAATTTCAATAGTAGAACCCCCCCCCCCCTAAAAAGGGGAAAACCCACATCAGCAACAAAACAACAACTATGGCCTGCGATGCCATTGTTTGAAAAATGATCAGAGTTCAAATGTGATTGCCAACTCTTGATTTAAGTTGACCCTTTTAATAGTTAGTCTAAAAATACAGATTTACTACAATTTACGCAGGAAAAATTATTGTACAATAAATCCCAGTGATTCTTATTCTTTGACTCTGACACTTTGCATTTTCAGATTATTCATCTATATCCAAACTATATTTAAAGGGCTTCCCTTCTATCAAAATAAAACGGTTTTCTTTGAGGAAACCCTTCTTCTTTTCAGTTCAAATATTTATTTTTTACGAACGCAAAAATAACTAGAGGCATGTATACACTCAGAGAGTGCAAACCTCCGCCGATCCCCACAAATGAATAGTGATTCTTTGAATCACTTACGGAATTATTAATCCCAATATATAGTCATACATAAGTAGGTGGTGTTTGGTGAATAATGAGTGAGGATGAGGCAAAGAAACTAATAAAATGAAATATAGACACAAGAGAGTGTGTACCTCCGCCGATCCCCACAACATTTCTATTCAAAATTTCTCCCTTTCACACGCCCGATTTTCTATCTCTAATCATTGTTTCCTCTCTGTTAGCCATCTTTGCATATTAAACAAGCACTCAGAGATGGGAAGACGGAAGAAGTTTAAGCTACGTCACTGGGTTAACATAGTACCTGAGTGAAGATATATGAACATAATAGTCAATGAATATTTTTAGCGTTTGTGTTTCCTCATACCTGAATAGAGACCCATTTCATTTAGTATTGTGCTCATTTTGATATTAAAAAGACTCAGAGATGGGAAGACGAAGAAGTATAAGCACGTCAATGGGTTAACATAGTCCTGAGCTGATATATGAAAAATAATAAGTCAATGAATATGTTTTTAGCGTTTGTTATTTCTTACTCCCTGAATAGAGACCCAATTTCATTATTATTAGTTAGTAGTATTTTTGCTCGTTTGCATATTAAAAAGCACTCAGAGATGCCAAAATTTAATCACTTGTTCCTTTTGGCATTTCCAACAACTCCACAAAGTTTCATTCGAATCCGTTTAGTACTTTTTGAGTTATCCTGCTGACAAACAATAAACAAACCAACAACGCCACTGAAAAACAATACCTCCTTCGGCGGAGGTAATATGTTCGATACTCTTTAAGGATTCAATTGTACCTATATGTATGTAAGCAATGGTTTTTTTTGCTTTATGTGTGATTATTTAAGTATAAATAAATATTTATTCTTTACAAAGTTAGTTGGAAGGAAAGATGTATTGAATAAACAAACCTACCACATGGTTTATGAACCTCACTTTTGAACAATTTTGACTTGTTTATTTTTGATGATTAACTTCAAATCCGAATCTATAAATAGAAAGAATTGTCCCTCAAAAACAAATATATTGAATCGTTAATAAATAAAAAATGCAGTCTCAAAAGCCAGAGGATGTAATTGGCGTAGAGAATTATTGTCAGATCAGACTGGATCTTAACCCACGAAAGTCCAAATTGTTATTATGAGTCTCCGTCAGATTTATTGTTAGATGCACTGCTGTTGTATTTGCTCCAAACTTAAGGTAAAAATGATTAACCAGCAAGTGGAGAGACTACCCATGAGTATCCTGGAAATTGAGGTCCACAATCACTACAGGAAATACTTTTAGGGGAACTTCGTATTTATATATGACGTTTTTTTTATGAAAACTTTCAGAAGGACGAAAAGAAAATCCATTAATGGTCGTCTTTTGCGTAGAGGTCAAAAATGGTTCCCAAACTTTTTCGCTGGGCCCCCCCTTGGTAAAGAAAATTTTTGCCCCCCCTCCCCCTGATAAACACTATAAATGATGTGCCAACTCATCCTCTCCTAGTATACCTTTTTGTTCTGGTAGTATGCGAAAAATATGGTGCATCGATGAATTTGATCTGGTTGGCCATACAGACGGTTTAAGAATCGATAATCAGACAGGTGAGGGATGGGCTTCGACGAGGGGGGGCACTGTTCTCCACCAAGGAAAAGCTTGATACTCGATGAAACAAATACAGCTTTCCGAGCTGAGGTGGAAGCTATTCAGAGCCTTTTCAATCATCTCCATTGATATACATATATATGAAGAGGACATAAGGTATTAATCCTTTCTCACTGCCATCAACAGTCTCGAGATGAAGCTGGTTTTGTCTGCATAAATTATCGTCTGTAAAAATACAGTAAACAACTCAATATGTACTATTACAATTGGATGGATAAGAAGACACAACGACAAAAACACTGGAAACGAAGTCATTGTCCTCAAAGACGATGCCAGGAGAGGCACACCTGTCTCTGTACCCGTATCGTTATGTCAAACCAAGAAAGCCCTTCGACAAGCGTCTTTGAGGACATGGAGAACCAAGTGGCGGGAGATGAGATCTTATCTGTAGTTGAAATTGTTCGTCCCGAATCTGTAGATGGGAAATAAAATTTTCAAATTCGAAAGAGCTCAAATTTCTGTCATCATTATTAGCGGGCTCATCGGCCTCAAGAGGCATCCACTTAAGAAAGAAAATGACATATGCCCAACTTGTAGACTATGTATTGAAGGTGACGAAACTCCACACCATTTCATCTTTAACTGCTCGCCAACAATATAAAAATTATGGCTATCGAGGGAGAAATTAAAGTAAAAAGAACATATTTTTAAAGGGACTAAATGTTTTTGTGCTTTTAAACATATTTTTAATAATAAAGATCGTAACTCCTAGATAGATTCACTACCGGCTGATACCAGATTAAGTTGCGGTGTGGTAGGTCCAATCTAGAAGTATTTTATTTCAACGTGATATTTCATTATCGGTTCTAGGAATATTTGTATAAAACACTTATACATAAGGAATTTCTGATAACGCATTTTTGGTTAAGGAATTATTGATAATAGGATTTTTTTATAAAGACACTTTTGTATAAAATGCATTTTTAAAGGAATCTAGGATGCTGGGCCACAAAGTCAGTGGTTTGCTTTTAAAATACATTTTATACAAATGTGTCTTTATCAAAAATTCTTAGCATCAATAATTCCTTATACAACAATGCGTTGTCAGAAATTCCTTATGTATAAGTGTTTTATACAAATATTCCTAGAACCTTCATTATCAAAATGTAATTTTTTTTTATACTGTACCTTATCAAGTGCTCGGAGGGTAGCAAAGACAATGGCAGAGTTGTCTAGATCCTTATAGCTCCTTAAGTTTAATGTATTTATGAAAATTTGAAAAAAATATTTACTTTTATATATTTTTTTATTTTTCTTTAATTAATATTTTATTATTATCATTATTATTGTATAATTAATTGTTTGCATAAAAATATACATGTTTTTTATATTAGTAGCCATGAAGGCAAGGGCTATAGTAGCTCTGTAATAAATCATACAACAACAACAACATACCTAAGTCTATTATACCTTTGCGACTTTACTGTTTTTGCTTATCTATTGAGATCGTTATTTTGTTATTGTATAAGGCTAAAATGTCTTCTTATGTAATTTATGCGCAACTGCTTAGACTTTTATATAAGAAATGAAATTCAGAAAAAAAATATTTGTGCATAAATAAGTGGATCATCATGAAAATCCATATTTTGTTCAGATATTTCCCATACGACGGAAAAAAATGAATTTACGTACGGGTCACACATCCCCTCCGCATTTAGAATCTATCTTAAGCCCAAAGATCCATTTATTATTATCAATGCTATTTGAATATCTCTGTTGGGTCAATATATATGATGGGTAATAACGACAGGGGTATCATTTTTTATCATTTAAAAAAGCTGGGAAAATATTTTCTTGCTCTTTCATTATTTGTTTTATGCATTGAATATCGTTCTTTTCTTTTGTAGTATTTTTTTTAAATTGTCTTCTTTAATCTTCACTCAACACTTATTCATTGCTGGTTTTGTATTGAATTCTTTATACAGTCAAACCGCTGTCTTCAGCGGTCACTTAAAGGAAGCCAAAAATTGGCTGCCTTACACAGATGGTTTTAGTACTATTTTTTTCTTCTCAGGGAAATCTTTGGTGACGGCTATGGACGAGTGGCCGCTCCTAACAAGTTGTCACTAACACAGGTTTGACTATATATATATATATACAGTTATATTAACCAATTTTCCTTGTTCTTTATATGGAATGCAAATAAAAAGAGAAATTAAGTTGGTTTACACTATACTGCACTTTCTATTTTATAGCATCCATCAATTGATTCCATCTGTTTGCTGATTGGCTCAATAAGAACTTACAGTTATCCAATCACATATGTTATAATTAAAAGGAGAAAAAAATTCGATTCAAACCAAGAGGGATATTTCCAATAATAAAAATCAAAAAATGTGACGTCATCACTTAGACGATTTGCCTGTATATATAATACCTACACCATTTAAATAAATAACAATAATAAATAATAATATGGTGGACTAATATTGATGAAGCCACACAACCTCGTATATAATTTCATATAAAAATAAGATTTTTATGACTCTGTGTAGCTACATTCACATGATTTTCAGCAAAAAAATGAAATTGGTTTTATAATATCTTATTTCCATTAGATTTTCAATTTCCTGGCCAAAACTCAGCCAATTTATTAACATCTGAAAATGTTTGGTTATTTTATTTTTCACTAGTCCATAAAAGTAGTAGTCCTTTCTATCAAACAGACAGAAGGATAATGATAGAAAAGAAAGAGAATATAGATATGTTTATGCCATAAATCATAACAAATCGATAATGTGACGTCATGTGTGACGTTTCAGTTTTTATTTTCTAATCAGAGGAATCAAAACATTGCGTTCTGCGCATCTTGTATTATCTATTATCTTTGGGTTCAAACCATTTTATTGGTAATCTGCAAAATTTTATAGAGTGAAAAATTAAATACACTAAAATTATATACCAGAAACAGAGCAAAACTATTCAGGTCCTTGTATTTTCAATAATTATATTTTATGTTGGATGAAAAAAAGTTGGATTATTATTTGGGATTTTCCAAGCCAATGCAAATTAATAGCAATGATTTATACAAAAAATCAAGATGTAAAAACATTATTTTCCTGTATATAAATCGAAATATCATTTAAAAAAAGAAAGTCATATTTCATTTATTATGTAAATTAATAAATATATGAAGCCCCAGCAAAAAAAATAATAAATACATAATTAAACTTTGCAGTTTAATTTTTTACCCTCCTCGTTAAAAGACCTACAAAACAATATAAAACTATCGATTTAAAACTATATTACTGCAAAGCAACTATTTAGATTTCAAAAATGCAAATATAAATAAAATGAGTAATATAATTATTCAAAAAGCTTTAAAATGTTCAAATATTTTTGCACTTTTCCCGTTCAAGTCTTTAAAAATTTAAGTTGGCTCTACAGAAATCTACAGTATTGTTCCATACTGCAAAAGCAACTATTACAAAAATACAAATGAACAAAAATAAAGAAAATATTGTTTTGTCTAAAAAGCAAGTACTTAATAAATATTTTTGTAGTTTTCGTTTCAGGGTCTTTTTTTTTTTTTTGTACACCCGTACAACATTTATTTTAAACTAATATGATATTAACTTACATCCAAATCTGAGATACATGAAAATAAATTGTGACATTTTAACATCTAAAACTAGAGTTCATCAAATAATCTATTCACAAAATTAAAAACATTTTTTGATAGGGGGGTTTTAGTGCTTCTAAGTTTGTAAAGAAGATTTTGAATTTTTGCGACAATAAAATTTATTTTGGTTTGATCAGGACCTTAATATATAAAACAAATGCTATCAATTCTTAAAATATGACCAAAACTTGTATAAATTTTTGAATGACTAGATCCCATACTTTTTTCAATGTAAAACAATCCAATAAAAAATGCCTTCCTGTTTCAATCTCGGTCTTACAGAAATAACAAACCCTTTCCTCTGGCGTTCTCCCATATATGCTTCCGAAGCTCAGTGTATTGGACACACCCTATATTTTGTCCAATAAGTAGAAAAAGTAAAACTGCCGTTCTGTAGTGCTTTTATAATCTCTTTTGCTGTAAAACTTAACCCTAATCTCTCACTTTTACCCTCCATTTGATTCAATATTTATTAAATATATATCAAAAGAAAGTTAGAATGAAGTTGTATATATCTTTAAAGAAAAAATTTTTTTTTTAAAGATTTCATGCCTTGGTGACCGATATATTATATGTAATTATGTATATTTTTATATATATATATATATATATATATATATATATATAGTATATATATAGTGTTTTATGCATATTTGATAGAATAGGGACTACACATTCTAAAATAACATTTTAAAAGGACTATAGATCTGCCTCTTCAAATTATTTTAAATTTAAACTGGTATTAAATGTTATCTTTTCGTTTAAAATATGTTAGTTCATTTAAATACTCAGTTTTTTCTTTTATTTGTGTCCTCCAACCAATAATCTCTTACTTTTAAAATTACTTATATTAATTATTTTAGCTCAGGAATGTCTTGAAGTGTATTTTATATCATTTTTTATGGTTGCCGTTTATGTTTTCAATTCTTATCAAGGAGGGAAAAAATCCCACCAGTCTCATTGTACCTTATTTTCTTGTGTCTAAACTTTTTTCTGTCTTTTCAGCCTCCTGACTAATTGATACATTTTTGTGTACTAATGAATGGTGTAAACATTATGTCATGTGAAATGGCTAAAGTCGCAAAAACCTATTGCCAATCAATGTTGTAAACACTGAGTCAACATCTTCAAAAACCCAACAATGAACCCAACTGTATTTACTTTTATTTTCTCTTTTTTATAATTTGGAAACCCCCCGTTACGCTCAAGCAAGTCTTGATCAAGGTCTGCGTTCCCACTCATATCTATATAAATAGCTACTCCTTATTCTCATATTCAATCAATCAACTTCCAAATACGATGAAAGCGATAAGCTCCTTGATTTCATTCGTTTTCTGCGTGTCCCTGAGCGAAGGATGTCCAGAGAATCAATGCAGCCTTCCCTTGGACGTCGGCCCCTGTCGACTCAGCCTCCCAGCCTTTTACTTCAACACAGAGACTAATCGCTGTGAAAGTTTTTCCTTTGGAGGATGCCAGGGGAACAGTAACCGCTTCGACACCCTGAAGGACTGCCAGCTAGCCTGTCACCAAAGCAGTCAGGATGACGCCCTCAATCCCTCCCTCAAGTCTGAGACTTGCAAAGAACCCCCAACATCCGGGAAAATAGCTGTGAAGCCCTCATTCCCAAGTTTACATTCAACTACGAGAGCCTCAGCTGTGAGTCCTATAACTATGGTGGATGCTTTGGCACGGAGAATCTCTACGACTCTATCACGGAGTGCATGGGAGCCTGCATTCATGGTACAATTGGATTTCACAAACAGAAAACTCCGTCCGCAGGGGAAAGGAATACAGTTTGCAGTCTTCACCGCGATGGAGATCCCAACAAGACCTGTTTTGCAAGTATTCCTAAGTGGACCTTTGACCAGGGTAAAGGACGATGTGCTCAATACATTTATGGAGGCTGTGGTGCTACAGCAAATAGTTTTGACTCAGAAGAGGAATGTGAGGCCGCCTGCCCTGCAACGTAAGTTGGGAATAACACAAGTGTATTCCATATATTCTCACACGATTATCCTTCCTTTAGGTCCCCAAAGCCAGAAGTGAAATCTGGTTTTGTTCGTCCCGCATTCTGCTCAAAGCCCACATACATCAACGAGGGCCCTGCCATTTGTCTACTCCTCAGCAGAGGGTATACCTTTAATAGCGATAAAGGATCCTGCGAGTTTATTGAGTTTGGAGGCTGCGGTGCCACGGAGAACTTCTTCGAATCAAATGAAAAGTGTCAAGAAACATGTGAAGGGCTCAACTAGTAGTTCTCAGACTAATTTCTTCTATAATGCCACTATTAAGTTTGTCAAAAAGATTACAAATTAAATTATTAATTGTTCCAATAAAAGACCCTTTCTTAATCAAATTCTTAATTCACTTAGCCTAGGAGTACTAAACTATGAAATATTTTTGGTTGTGGGGGATATTACTGTATTATTATAAGGATCTCCAAACTTCTCTTGTTGTATAAAAATGTTGGGAGGCAACATGGGAAAATTGACATTTTTGGTGTAAAATGACTAAGTTAAATCAATACAGGATCACCACCTCGACTGCTGCATGATATTCATGTTTTTATTTCTACTGACCTCTAAAATAAATGATTCGCCATGTATAAATAATGAGCTTAGGTCACGATAGGAATTTATCTTGACATTTCTAATATATTGATTCACACTCTTTTGTTGATAATGTAAATATAAAAATAATTTGATAGCATATGGGTTCGTCAACATATGTATATTTTGCTAATACTATCTGTTATAAAATTATGTTTTATACTGAGATATTAAAATTTTAAATAAATATATATTTATGGAAATTTATATAAAATATAATAATAATAGGTCTTCACAGTTCTTTACATAATTATATTAGTAATATATGCTAAAATAGATACTTTTATTTCAAACAAAGTTAATAACGAGGCGGATTTTTCACGACTGGGGCGGCGTAGAGGGACGGGGGAGGGTTCCCCTCAACGGAATTCCGAGAGGAAGACGCTCCTGGCACCCGATTTCACAGCACAGCGACATCTATTGGCAGAGTAGGCTAACTTGAAATATTTATTAGTATTTAGCTCATTTTGCATCTTAAAGAAGCACTCAGAGATTCCAAATTTAATCACTTGTTCCTTTTGGCATTTCCAACCACTAGTTACTAATGTAATTAATGTGCCCATGGCAAATATATACTCGATTACACACACTTTTTGAGTTATCCTGCTGACAACAAACACCAACCAACAAACAAACCAACGCCAGTGAAAACAATACCTCCTTCGGCGGAGGTAATAATACCTCTTATATGATTCGATTCCAAATTCATAATTATTGGGCATTTATTTCAAATTAAAAAAGAAGAAATGAGAGTTGATCAGTCAAATTGTGTTAAAAATCATAAATTGAAAACATGTATTATTTTACAAAACAATGTATTAAGGAGACACTTTAAATAACTAGACGTGCATTTTAACCAGCCCGGGAGGATTGGTTTAAAGCTCTACCGTGCTTGGCATATTTATGGAATGTCATGTGAAGAAATTTAACATTACTACCAGTAAAATATTTGTATACAACATTATTAAGAGACAGAGACTTTCATACACATTTATAAAATCACATCCACTTTTACAAAAAAAAAACTTCACGCTTATATTTAAAAAAAATAATCATATGGTCATTTATTAAAGAAAATCACAGTAGCTTTTGTGAAATGTATTGACAGTAACATAAAAAAATCACAGTAGCATGTATCAAAATATCACAACGTTGGCTTATTAAAAACACAATCAGCCACTTTTGATAAGTTATAGGGTAAGTTGGCAAATTGATCGTTAATTAAAATAAATTATTCAAAAATACAAAGATAAAATCGTCGAATATATTTATTACCTCCAAGTTTAACATAAAAATATCTATTGAGAAACAAAAATGTTCAAACTTATAGAGCACTTATAAGATTGATTCTTTAAGCCTTCTAATACTTGTACATGTCTCAATATATTAGTGTTTATTAAGTAAATTTCTATGAAGACGTAATTTTGATACTCCTTTAAAAATTATCTTTTTAATAATTTAATTTTAGATATAAAAGTATACTCGTAAACTTTAAAATCAAAAAGGAAATATTTTATGTGATAAACAAGGAACAAATTTACAATTTGGGTACTTTGTATATTATTTATTATTGTGGCAAATTTAAGCCCAATAAAAAAGCCGGGTTGACCTTTTAACCTCTTTATCTCTCATTTAATAACAATGCCGGACCTTTAATCGTCTAAGTAACCCTTTATCAATTAAGATATATATATACACTTTCACATGACATAATTCATGCGTGTCAAGAAAGAGAATTGAGGTTCTTGAAAAAAAAATACAATATTGAATAGAATTTACTATTTTTTCAAATTTACTAAAAAATATTTAAGGTCATAAAAGAAAAAAAATATGAATCCAAGCTTGAAAACAATAAGTTTAAATGTCATGTATGGGTATAATGCATGCAGCTTTCATTTAGCATCTGTCTACGTAAAAACCATTCATAGCAGAAGATGGTTAACTTTAAAATAGCATTTAATCTTTATTGAAGAAATACATTTCAGGAAAACTTATTTTTTGGGAAATAATTATTTAGTTTCCTATACAGTCACAAAAACTTATCAAAAAGTAATATAAGAATAAAATAAGAAAAACCTTAGTTGTTCAATAATTATTTATTTATTCTATTAAATAGACAATACTTTAAACTATATAGGGACATAAATTACCCCAACTATCGTAATAAATTTTTGTGGCTTCACAACTTCTTAAGGGTAACATTTTTCTTATTATTTCTCACTATTTTCCCTCGTCAAATACGTTGTCATTCGAGTTATTCATACTTAATTTGGAGAAACCACATGAGGCAGGTTCATCATGAAAGCGTATGCAAAGGGGTCGAAAGGTTCCCAATAGACACCCAGAATTTGGAGCAGCACTGCTCCATTGTTAGGGTTCTACATACGATCCTAGGTGGAGACGAAATTTAATTATCCAACCATCGACAATGAAGTCGATGAAGATTATATCACCCTCACCATCTGCCAGGCTGAATAAACGGCCGTAGACGTCGGCCACCACCTGGCATCACTATTTGCACTTTCGCCCTGGATCTGTGCACTTTTCTCTTCCGTGGTTCCATCCACATGCAGAACACTTGTGGTCATGTGCTTTGGGGATTTGAGTTACTTAGAGCAACTCCACGCCTTAGCCCCTCTATATTTCAATAAGAGAGCCCAATCCTTCCCCTACATCTCCTTGGAGTTTCCATCGTTCGCGCGAGCTTCATGACTTCGCTGAGGGTTGCACATCCTTTTGATAAACTATCTGGCGGAGTCATGATGACAAAGTACAGAATCTCGAGATCCTCGAGTAACGTGTTGTAGCGACAAAACCTCATCTGGGGGATCCCAAAGTCGTCGATAGGTTAATCTTGAGTCCACTTCAACTCAGATATGCAAGAGCGTTCATAGAGGACGATATCCACAGGGGAGAGGGCTTAGCTCATCGCCTTGCAAGTAGCTCGAACTCCTCTTTGCCTCTCCAAACTTGTATCTGCTAGAACTCCACATTACCACTGATAATCCTGGATCCATCCAGGCAGGTCCACTTTCGTTCTGCATTTCATTGCTTCTTGATTCTCCACGAGATCGAGTTCAAGGCACAAGTTCTGAAGCTCCCAAAACATCATGATGGATGCATGGATTCCTAACATAGAGGATCCTTGATATAGACGGCATAAGGCTTCTTTCCATCCATTAGGATCCCAGAAAGTAAACATTCTTCTTTGTGTTTGGCTGATAAATTTATATATTATCTCTATCAACGCTCACTAATATCAAGATTAGTGATGGGTCACGAGTAAAACTCGTTTATTAATACTCGAGTTTTATTTAGTAAGTAAAAAAAGTCTTCAAAAACTCGACTCGTCATGATATTAACGAGTTTTTACTCGTTATTCGGGGGAAAACTCGCTACTCGGAGAAAAACTCGTTACTCTGAGAAAACTCGTTACACACGTGGAAATTTCTTATTCAACGAAAAACTCGTCCCTTCAAATAATACGTCTGGACCAATCAAGAGCCTCAAAAGGAATTGACTCTTAATAAAAAAATAGTAATGAGACAGGCTTATTAACGTTTTTTGTGTACTGAGTATTGTTTTTAAATACATTTAACTGTTTCTCTACTAATCAGCCTAGCATCATAAAATATATCATCTATAAGTCCAAAACAATTTTTATAGTATTTATTTTTCTTGCTTTCATCAAACTACATATATACTATGTGACAACGGAAATCAGCTCAGAGAAAAAAGTAACATCTTGCAAGATAATTCTTCTTTCCAAACTTTTATTAAGCAAGTACAAATAATTTTATGAGGTTAGTCGATTTCCTGCCCAATCTGTAGTCGGATACTCATCCATGACTTGTATTTGGAAATAATAATAAAATTCTGAAATAGAAACTACAGAAGCATTGTGTAAGGCCATTCTTCTTGATCCACATTTTAAAGATTATTCAAAAGCTTTCGCAATTCCTTTAAATCATCCTTTCCCAAACTATGGTGACGTGACTGTAAGGGGTTAGTTAGTTAAGTATTTATTGCTGTTTTACCAAAGTACATACAAACATTCCGAATATTCATTTATATTAGCAAATACATACATACAGATTGTAAGGGGTACGTGATACCAAAAAGTTTAGGAAGCACTGCTTTAAATAAAAACAACCAATCAATGACTAAAAACATAATTCTCTCAAAAGCCTCAATATAGTTTTTAGAGGATTTTTTTTCAATCCACAATTCTAAATCAAGACGATTTTGTTCAAAATGTACAAAAATAATAGAACAAGTATTTAAACGAACCAAAAGTTGGCATAAATGAAAATCCGTTACTGTAGTGGTGGGAACGAAAATGTCAAATGCCAACTCTTTCATGCGTGGTTCTTAAATATTTGATTGTTCAAGGAACATTTGTTCCCTCGAAAGACTTTTCTCTACGGCAGGTAAAATTCTAACTAATCATCGTAATATAGCTCACGGATATTCATGCTGAACAATTGTACAAATTAAATGCCAATTTACATTAATCATTCTAGATTTGCTAAAAAATTATATAACATTTTTTATTTCAAAGAGTTGTATGTTATTATAAACTATGAGTTGTATTTTATCTATTTATATCTGTTAAATATAGCATTTAAAATGTTTGTTCTTCCTTATGATACCTTTGTTTTTATTATGTTGCAAAGTTTATTTTGTAACATCTTGAAATGTCAAGGATCAAAATATTTGCTGGTTGACTCGTACGGTCTTGAAATGAAAAAAATATTGCTGAGATAATTTATGTTTTTTGAAGAACTGAATCTTGATTTAAACTTTGATATCAACTAATTTAAGAAAAAGTATTACTTCTAGCTAAAAAAGCTATAAATCGGTAACATATTACTAACAAAAGCTTATCCATTATATTAAAATTTACCCCAGGGATAAATTTTAGAATTTTACTAAATGAAGCCCTTAAACCCCATTTTTTGACTTTTATAAAATTAAGAACAAAAAATTCCGAACTGCATAGAACTTATGATCATTTCATATCAATTTGGATGTTAAGGGAGGTTATAAAAATACGAGTATTCCTAGGAGTATCAAGTTTTTCACGAGTAACAAGTTTCCTTTTTGATATATATTAAATAGAAATGAGCTATTAAAAGTAACGAGTTTTAAATTTTATCCGAGTTACGAGTAAAAACTCGTAAATACTCGAGTTTTTTTTCTTACTACTCGCCCAAGCTCGAGTAGTAAATTTAAGCTCGTGACCCATCACTAATCAAGATGCTTCTTCAATGACATTACAAAGATTATGAGGTTTAGTGAGAAAATATTAATGTTGCATTGGTTGATCTTCAATATCGCTGACTTTGTTGCATGTTGAAAACAATTGTCGCATTTGACTACGTTTATTCACTATGGCATTTTTTCAATTTGACGGATAATTTTTTTGTGAAACCGCAGCCTCCAAATGTATGTACATTAGGGTGATAACTTTTTTACAACCTCATATTCCTGTATCATCATATGATGAACTTTTATGAAAGATTAAATAATATCTATTTTTAAGTTTATTTGATGAAAAAACGTCACGCACAATATACTTTTAAATAATTTAATTAAGAGCTTTTTGGCCAGTTCTTGAAGTCAAATGAAATATATTCCAGTTTAAACAAAAACTTTTAAGAATGATATTTATACTATTGTATAGCTGTATAAAGGGACAAAAACAATTGGTCAATGGCAATTGGTCACATTAATGTCATTGGAAAGGACGAATCTCAGGGGGAGGTTGTCCTTGTTGCGGCAGGACTTGTCCAAGTCCTGCATAACTTTGATCGCACGCTCGCAGCATTGGTTGCTTCGGGCAATATTGATGGGCGATTCATCTCTTTTCCAGTGGGTTTCTAAGCATTTGAGACCTTTTGGGTATCCATCCAGAGCAGATGATAGTTCTTCGAAATCCTCATTGCGGAACAATTGGTTGCTAAACCAATGGCCGGCCCATTGGTAAGAAATAAATGAACAGATTTTACGCAGCCTGGTTCGAGTTTCAGGCATCAGAATGAATGCAAGGAGGGCTAGAATGGCACGAGAGTTCCAGCGTGCATTGCTGATGTTAGGAATCTGCTGAAAGTTAACAAAAGGGACCTCATCTTTCTCAGTGAAGTGTCGGAAGACACGAGTAAGGTGATACAGAAATTTCATGTCGTCTCTCCAACCGCCTGTTTCTTTGATCTCAGCTTTCCCATTGATGAAAGCTGCCTTCAATTGGTCATACATGCGCACCAAGTCCTTCACAAAGAAGTACTCAATATCTGGAGATTTGGTTGAGTCGTGGAGCTCATCGTCCATGACAATACGGAGGATGCGATCGAGCACATGGTGCTGACAACTGATAAACTTGGGTCTGTGGCTCCCATTCTTTTCAAACATTTGCTGCAGCCGAATGACAACACCAGACTTCTTCCCGGTGTTGACGCTTGTCGTGTCGGCAATTATCATCAAAATTGATCCCCACAAGTTGAACTCCTGCAAGACATCCTGGAGCCCTTTTGCAATGGTTGCAGCTGTACCGTCCTTCAATTGAAGCACAGTCAATTTGATTTCCTTTGCTTCATTTTTTAGGACCACTGCTTGGTGTTCAATGCCATTGATTTTTTTACCATCGAAGTGCAAGCTCCACTTCTCCTGATGAAGTGTGCTAACCAAGTGCTGCTTCACTTCAGCAGCTCTCCTGTAGAGAGCTTTGTGGATTCCTGGCTGACTTGGGGTCCGGATCTCGATGCCCTCACCTGAAAGCTGACGGCATACCTTTGCTGCTTTATGGGTCGATAGCTTTGAGCTTGTAACAAGTCGCCTTGCAACACCAGTGGGGTTATACTTCCTTGTTCTTGTTGATGGTGCAGCCTCATCCTCCATAGAACTGTCTTCACTAGTGTCACATGAGTCCGTACCTGTTTCAGAAGAATCTAATGCTACTGAACTGGACTCAGTTGCTGAATTGGACACATCCACATCCAATGTATTCCTTCGCTTGGATGGGTGGATGGTCTGGGCACTGGCACGTTTGCCAGTAGAATAACCGACCTGGCCTTTGCTCTGCATTTGCAGTTCGTAGAGGTTCTTATCCTCTTTGCAAAGCCATTGACCTTTCACCTTGGTCACATCGAACAGTTCATCCAATGAATCAAAGTTTTGCTTTTTCCTGCAATGGTCATACTCTTGCAGGAGCTTTTCTAGTTTTGCACGGATGGCTTGATCTGATACAGGCGGGAAGTTCAATGTCGTCCTCCATAAAGCTTTCAGTTCCACAGCAATCAGACCGACCCTCTCTTTCCGTTCTTTTGCGATGGATTCAAGGGATTTGAAACGTCCCATCACGTGGCTTTTCAGGGGCATGCGGCTCCGGTCACTCAGGGGTTCTTCGTGGATTGCCACATTGCCTCTTCTTGATGGTGCTTGGAACTGGACCAAGTTCATTCTCCAGGTTTCCTTGTTCTTCTCTGTGGTAGAGGAACTTTTTTTAAACGGCATGCTGTTCTTTACTAAGCTATACTCCTAGGAACAGAATGTATAAAATAGAAGAATTCAGAACACTGTAGACGGTCAAGCAAAGTGGTAGAATATTATAAAACCTCACGTGAGGTTTGTCCCCTTTAAGCTTCCACCAGCCAGCACATCGTGTTCAACTGGTTTCGGATTATTCAATCCGGTTAATTCATTAAAGACACTTTGTAAATGTTTCCTTATCGTTATCGAATTTAGCCCTTATTTACGTTAAGGGTGAATTTTTCAAAGTGATTTGTGCGTGACCTTTTTTGTTAGTTCAATGAAATAAAGGTCATTTTAGGCAATTATAAGCAAAAGTTCATTCATTTGTGCTACAGGTAATCATTTTTGTGAAAAAAAGTCAAAAAGTTATTACCCTAATGTACATATGTTT
>CP045899.1:1723500-1738656 GCA_013387185.1 Caligus rogercresseyi
TTTTTCCGGATCCAGGTTCTTGGGCAGAGTCAGATAACTTTTGGCATGCGTTCTGTCTCGAAAACATCTCACTTACGAACTATGGACCACCAAGTTTTCCAAGCCTTTTTTTAGGCCTTTGGCAAGGCCGCTAGGTCTTAGTTTTTTTTATACCAAAGATGCCTACGCCCAAGCCCACAAACTTTTAATTACCACCCGAGCCCTCCTAACTCCTCAAAAATCCATACAACCCGCAAAACCCTCTCACGACGCAGAATCTGGTCTGATCAGAACCCTACTACGCCCAGAGACGCATCACAGTTGCACGATGCATCTGTGGTGCCAATTTCAGGTCCTAGCTTCTGTGTTCGGCGTCTAATAAGATCGTACAGACAGCCAAACTCCATTATAATATAAGACTAGCCCATTGCCGCTCCGCGGCTGGTGCTAGGCCCTCCAGGCGGGTGGTGGCCTACGGCCACAGCATTATACATTGTATCATATCATTGTATAATATGTTGAGGCAAGGGTTGAACTTTGCATCAAACAATGAAGTTTTGAAGCTTATGATGATGGAGACGTCGTATAGAAAGAAGTTTTATGAGAGGAGAATATGAGTATTTTTCAACAAAAAAAGTAGAGGAAATTTTTTATATTATCCAGTAAATTCGGATTATTCTCTCCTTATAACTACAAATATATACATATGTATTTATTTTTCTTTTTTCCCCTTTTCTTACTTTAAACAACCTCTATCGTCTCATTAAAAAAAAGTGGGCACAGATACTTAGCAACGTGCAGCGAGGCAAATATGAAGCATAAGACTTATGCACTAAAAAGTTTAGGAAATTATATACCTTGTATAAACAAAGAGGAAATAATGAAGACGCAATGACATAACAAAGTACTCATGACAGAGACAGACGCCATGTTTGAAAACAAAGATAAATATATACACTCAGAGAGTGTGTACCTCCGCCGATCCCAACAACATTCCTATTCAAACATTCTCCCTTTCACACCCCGATTTTCTATCTCTAATCATTGTTTCCTCTCTGTTAGCTCATTTTGCATATTAAAAAAGCACTCAGAGACGGGAAGAGGAAGAAGTTTAAGCTACGTCACTGGGTTAACATAGTCCTGAGCTGATATATGAACAATAATACGTCAATGAATATTTTTTTAGCGTTTTTCTTTCCTACTCCTGAATAGAGACCCCCATTTCATTATTATTTTGCTCATTTTGCATATTAAAAAAGCCCTTAGAGATGCCAAAATTAATTACTTGTTCCTTTTGGCATTTCCAACAACTCCAAAAGTTTCATTTGAATCCGTTCAGTACTTTTTGAGTTATCCTGCTGACAAACCAACAAACTAACAAACGCCAGTGAAAACATACCTCCTTCGGCGGAGGTAATTAAAAGGAATAAAATATATATAAACAAAGAGGAAATAATGAAGACGCAATGACATAACAAAGTACTCATGACAGAGAGACAGACGCCATGTTTGAAAACAAAGATACAAAGAGAAATTGATATAACATTAACACAGGACTGAGTACTTTTCCTTTTCTTTTCGCACAACGGTGCTGGTGAGAAAATAATAAAAAGGTAAAGAACTACACAAATATAGAATATATTAGTTAAATGATTTTAAAAGTCAGACTCAAAAAAGATGATCAATGATTCAAATGTCAACAATGTCTTGAAATAAGAGTCATAACAATAACTTTATAATCTCATTTTATAAATAATGTAGATAAATATGTCAACAGTGATAGTATTTATATGTTTTATGTATTATCGCGGTGCCCTTCCGTCAATTCCATCATGTTTATGACGGGGATCATAAACATGGTGACCTTTCATCAATTTTCTTTATTTATTTAAAATATTTTCAATAAAAATACTCCGGAACATGCTTGAAGGCTTAATATATTCCAGGGCCATATGTTGCTTACATAAATATAAATAAAAGATCATGACAATAATTAAGATACATTTTTTCTTTAAATATTCACTTCATAAAATGATGTATTATATAAAAAGCTCCCATATCGTTTGAAGCCTTATTATATGCATTAACAATATTAGCATTTATAGATAGACCTTCAATAACATCAATACATAATACTTGTTGCGACAGTAATGACAAAAATATCCAAGATGATAAAGTTATTTTAGGGTAAGACCTTCTTCATGATTTGGAGGGAAAATCGACATTTCCAACTTTGCACTGGAAACCATTTTCATAATGTTATCGTATTCATGAGTATATGTCAAATTTTTTATTCATAGAGCTTCTCCCTTCTTTTTTCATACTTCGGAGCGTGTTCAGCTGTGTCTCACGTGAGAAAAGGGGGATGAGTTTGAAGTATTCAAACTGGTTAATAGATTGGTGAACCCAAAAACAAACATGTAGCAGTGTGACTACTCAATGACGTCACTGGAGAACGATTAATATATATATATTCAATCAATCTCTTATCTATCTTATATATATGTATATATGTATGTGTGTGTGTATAAATAAATGAATAAATAAATATATAAATTATAAATATATATATCGTTCTCCAGTGACGTCATTGAGTATTATACTGCTAGGATTACATGCTTGTTTTTGTATTGCCAGACCTTATTATACAGACCTTTGGTGAACCATAGTGTTATTTAGTGACGTCATATGGTGCCGGATATTTTTTGCGAGGGCTTCATTTTGCATTTCATAATTTAAAAACCACTTATGCAGTAAAAAGTCTCCCTAGATGTTACATGATTAATAATTTAGAGCGCCCCTAGGGAGCAAAAAGAACTAACATTTTAGCCAACTCCTATGCTTTATATGTACTTATGAAATAATGCTTACAAATAAACTTTTTTGTTTTTCATCCAATTTTAAAAATTTCTTCACATTTGCATTAGTCTCTCCAATTGGGAACAACTATATTAACAAATTTAAAATTAAAAAAATCCCAAAAATCATGGGTACCCCCTTAATTTTTTGAAAAAATCAGTTTTTTGGTTTTCTGAAAAATTATCACTTGAGAATTATTTATTTTAAGTTGTGTTGTCAGCCTTTTTAAGTTCCTTCTTATCAATCCAAGTTGAAATCTGTGGGTCCACCAGGAGCGGAGAAAAAACACTTTTTATTTTTCCAGTTTTTATGCCAAAACTCAAAAATTGTAAACAAAATTCATTTTTTTCGCCCACGAACTTATTAGAAATGCAAACTCTATAGATACTATTTTATAATTTGATGCGATCATCTAACTGACAACCCACAAAAGGCCCCCCAAAATTTAGGATTCCAAAAATATTCCGCTTCGTCCATGAAATAGGACCTAATATTCAATCCCGGATTTGAGGGTCTTAACGACCTCGGATTCGGATACTTAATACATCAATTGCTCCCTTTGTGAAGCTTGAATATGATTGTGCAAAAATATATTGCGAAAACTTGTAAATTAAAAAATCCGGATCCCGGCCCAATATGTCCCGAGGCCGGACATTGACTTAACCACCTAGGCTTATTTTGCAAGGCCTTCATTTCGTATGTTTTGTTTTGAACTTTTTTCGTATTAAAAAGTCGCCCCAGAGGTTTTCTTGAATTTCCGGACAGGACGGTCCGGTTTCCGGGAATTTCTTTGGGACCCGATTGTAAACCCTATTGTTGATGTACTTTCAGAGTAGCTTTTTTTCGAAATGGGAAGAATCAAAAGTTAAGGAAATGTCATAATCCGGGTCCGGGAGTGTCTGGCTGAATCCGGATTTTTTTTCGGATCCAGGTTCTTTGGGCAGAGATGCAGATAACTTTTAGTTTGCGTTCTGTCTCTAAAACATCTCACTTACGAACTATGGACAACCAAAGTTTTCCAAGCCTTTTTTTAGGCCTTTGCAAGGCCGCTAGGCCTTAGTTTTGTTTATACCAAAAGATGCCTACGGTCAAAGCCCACAAAACATTAATTACATCCGAGCCTCCTAACTCTCAAAAATCCATGCAAACCGCAAAACCCTCTCACAGACACAAATCTGTCTGATCAGAATCTAACCTAGCCCAAGACCATCACAGTGGTCAAGATGCATCTGTGTGCCAAATTTCAGTTCTCTAGCTTCTGTAGTTTCGGCGTCTATAGAAGTCGGACAGACAGACGGATGCGGGTAAGGAGGGGACCCTAACTCCATATAATGGGGGTGTCATTTAGGACAAACTCCATTTATAATGTAGATAAATAAATAATTATTGCAACTAAGGGTTTTCTATTTATTCTTGATTACTTTTTGATAAGTTTTTGTGACTGTATAGGAAACTAAATAATATTTCCCCCCCTAAAATAATTTTCCACGAAATGTATTTTCTTCAATAAAGATGAATGCTATTTTTAAAGTTAACCATCTTCTGCTATGATGGTTTTTACGTAGAAAGATGCCAAATGAAAGCTGCATGCATTTACCCATACTGACATTTAAACTTATTGTTTTCAAGCTTGGATTAAGGTGAAAAATACCCGGCCTAGTGTCTGAAAAACTCTGAGCTTTTTTTTTTTACGACCCAGAAGGGTCTGCAGTAGATTTTGAACCCATATAGGACCCTCTGAGGCCGGTACAATCCTTTAAATTAGGGTATATATTTTTTAGGCCGGGTTTCTCCCCTTAGAAGAGTCTCGGTGGATTTTAAACCCATGTGACACCCGTTAAAGTAGGCGCATACCCTTAGATTAAGGTCTACGAAGTATTAGGCCGAGTGTTTTTCATCTTAATAAGAGTCGGTGGTCGATTACAATCCCACAGTACTCCCGGCAGAAACCACCAAGGCTTAGGTGTGCAAACTCTTAGGCTGCTTGTCTTTTCTCACTACAGAGTGTCAGCAGTATATTTAACCCCATGGTACCACCGACTAAGCGAACGAGATTAGGTCTACAAAGTAAAAAATAAATCGCGTGGAAAATGCTTCACTACAAAAAGCTACGCGACAAAAATACCGACGAAAAAAAGACGAACGACGAAAAAACTTCCCTACAATAAAGCTTGGTGACAAAATCCCGTGACAAAAAGAACGACAAAATTGACTGACTATAAAAGAGCAAGCGATGTATTACCCGCGACAAAAAACGGCTATAAAAAGGTCCACGACAAATTAAGCACGATGAAATTACTGGACACCTATTGAGACATGTACAGTATTAGAATGCTTAAAGAAGCAATCTTATACGTGCTCTATAAGTTTTAACATTTTTGTTTTCTCAATAGATATTTTTATTTAAACTTGGATGTTAATAAATATATTCGAACGATTTATCTTTGGTATTTTTAATAATTTATTTTAATTAACGATCAATTTTGCCAACTACCCTATAATTTATCAAAAGTAGCTGATTGTGTTTTTAATAAGCCAACGTTGTGATATTTTGATACATGCTACAGTGATTTTTTTATGTTATGGTCAATACATTTCACAAAAGCTACTGTGATTTTCTTTAATATGACCATATGATTATTTTTGTAATATAAGCGTGAAGTTTTTTTTTTGTAAAAGTGGATGTGATTTTATAAATTGTATGAAAGCTCTGTCTTTAATAATGTTGTCTAAAAAATATTTTACTGGTAGTAGTTAAATTTCTTCACATGGCATTCCATAAATATGCCAAGCACGGTAGAGCTTTAAACCCATCCTCCCGGGCTGTTGAAATGCACGTCTAGTTTATTTAAAGTGTCTCCTTAATACATTGTTTTGGTAAAAAGTAATACATGTTTTCAATTTGTGATTTTTAACACAATTTGACTGATCAACTCTCATTTCTTCTTTTTTTATTTGAAATAAATGCCCATAATTATGAATTCGGAATCGAATCATAAGAGGTATTATTACCTCCGCCGAAGGAGGTATTGTTTTCACTGGCGTTGGTTTTGTGGTTTGTTGGTTTGTTTTAATCAGCAGGCTAACATCAAAAAATAAGGAGTAACGGATTCGGATGAAACTTCTGTGGAGTTGTTGGAAATGCAAAAGGAACAAGTGATAAATTTTGGAATCTCTGAGTGCTTCTTTAAGATGCAAAATTACTAAATACTAATAAATATTTCAAGTTAGCCTACTCTTCCAATAGATGTCGCTGTGCTGTGCTCTCAAAGAGGAGAGCACAGCACAGTGACATTTATTGGCAAATGACAAAAAGACCAAGTGATTCATTTGGTGGGGATCGTCGGAGGTTTGCACTCTCTGAGTCCTCTAGTATTATATAAACATCCAAAAAGCGCCTTTTATTTTATTCTTATGAGTGCATGATTTCCGAATCCCTATAAACATCTATAAATCCATAATCTAAATTGGAATCATTTGAACTGATTTGGCAACTAAAAGCAGAATTTTTTTCTTATTTAATTGATTTTGTCTTTAATAAGTAAGTAAGGCTGTCTTTTTATCACATAACACATACACACACACATAGCAAAGGTTACCTGAACAAAAAAAAAAAAAGCAAAAGTCAATTGTGATTGGTTCTTTTCTCCATGGATTCTTATCCAATCGGTTAATCCCCCCCCCCCCCTCTTTTTTTATTATGATCAATCGTATTGATAATCACAACACCTCTCCATATATACATATATTTTAATTACCTTATTTATTATTAATATAATTTTTATTTATCCAATCCATCGAGTGCCCAAGTAATGATTGATATCGCTCAAAGTCGAGTATTGTTACCCTCTCCATTGTTGGGGCAAGACAGGGACAGAAAGATAGAGAGAGAGTGATATTTCATATCATGGAATGAAGAGTGATGTGACGTCAGCGGATTCCTTAATGAGATCTCACTCTCTTTTTATTTATGTTTGCCGCTGTCTTCCCCCCCCCCTCCCTCCCCAAGAATGAAGGTCATTAGTGTAAATACTTTGAATTTATGTGCTAGGAATCGTAAATTAGGACACTACTATATTCTCTATGATTCTATCTTTTATTCATCATCAATTTGTCAGCATCCTCTATACCTTACCAATCATCAATCAATGCCACGAAAGTCATTATTAACTTTGTTTGAAATAAAAGTATCTATTTCAGCATATATTACTAATATTATTATATAAAATACTGTGAAGAACTGTTATTATTATATTTTATATAAATTTCCATAAATATATATTTATTTAAAATTTTAATATCTCAGTATAAAACATAATTTTATAACAGATAGTATTAGCAAAATATGTTGACGAACCTATATGCTATCAAATTATTTTTATATTCACATTATCAACAAAAGAGTGGGAATCAATATATTAGAAATGTCAGGATAAATCCCTATCGTGACCTAAGCTCATTATTATACATGGCAAATCATTTATTTTAGAGGTCAGTAGAAATAAAAACATGAATATCATGCAGCAGTCAAAGTGGTGATCCTGTATTAATTTAACTTTGTAATTTTACACCAAAAAATGTCCATTTTCCCATGTTGCCTCCCAACATTTTTATACAACAAGAGAAGTTTGGAGATCCTTATAATAATACAGTAATATCCCCCACAACCAAAAATATTTCATAGTTTAGTATTCCTATGCTAAGTGAATTAAGAATTTGATTAAGAAAGGGTCTTTTATTTCAACAATTAATAATTTAATTTGTAATCTTTTTGACAAACTTAATAGTGGCATTATAGAAGAAATTAGTCTGAGAACTACTAGTTGAGGCCTTCACATGTTTCTTGACACTTTTCATTTGATTCGAAGAAGTTCTCCGTGGCACCGCAGCCTCCAAACTCGATAAACTCGCAGGATCCTTTATCGCTATTAAAGGTATACCCTCTGCTGAGCAGTAGACAAATGGCAGGGCCCTCGTTGATGTATGTGGGCTTTGAGCAGAATGCGGGACGAACAAAACAGATTTCACTTCTGGCTTTGGGGACCTAAAGGAAGGATAATCGTGTGAGAATATATGGAATACACTTGTGTTATTCCCAACTTACGTTGCAGGGCAGGCGGCCTCACATTCCTCTTCTGAGTCAAAACTATTTGCTGTAGCACCACAGCCTCCATAAATGTATTGAGCACATCGTCCTTTACCCTGGTCAAAGGTCCACTTAGGAATACTTGCAAAACAGGTCTTGTTGGGATCTCCATCGCGGTGAAGACTGCAAACTGTATTCCTTTCCCCTGCGGACGGAGTTTTCTGTTTGTGAAATCCAATTGTGCCATGAATGCAGGCTCCCATGCACTCCGTAATAGAGTCGTAGAGATTCTCCGTGCCAAGCATCCACCATAGTTATAGGACTCGCAGCTGAGGCTCTCGTAGTTGAATGTAAACTTGGGAATGAGGGCTTCACAACTATTTTCCCCGGATGTTGGGGGTTCTTTGCAAGTCTCAGACTTGAGGGAGGGATTGAGGGCGTCATCTTGACTGCTTTGGTGACAGGCTAGCTGGCAGTCCTTCAGGGTGTCGAAGCGGTTACTGTTCCCCTGGCATCCTCCAAAGGAAAAACTTTCACAGCGATTAGTCTCTGTGTTGAAGTAAAAGGCTGGGAGGCTGAGTCGACAGGGGCCGACGTCCAAGGGAAGGCTGCATTGATTCTCGGGACGTCCTTCGCTCAGGGACACGCAGAAAACGAATGAAATCAAGGAGCTTATCGCTTTCATCGTATTGGAAGTTGATTGATTGAATATGAGAATAAGGAGTAGCTATTATATAGATATGAGTGGGAACGCAGACCTTCATCAAGACTTACTTGAGCGTAACTGGACGGGGGTTTCCAAATTATAAAAAAGAGAAAAGAAAAGTAAATACAGTTGGGTTCATTGTTGGGTTTTTGAAGATGTTGACTCAGTGTTTACAACATTTATTGGCAATAGGTTTTTGCGACTTAGTCTATTTAACATGACATAATGTTTACACCATTGATTAGCACACAAAAATATATCAATTAGTCAGGAGGCTGAAAAGATAGAAAGAAAATGTAGACGCAAGAATAATAACGTACAATGAGACTGGCGGGATTTTTTCCCTCCTTGATAAGAATTGGAAACATAAATGACAATCATAAAAAATGATTTAAAATACACTTCAAGGCATTTCCTGAGCTAAAATAATTCATATAAGTAATTATAGGAATAGAAGTTAAGATTTTTTTGGAGAAGACAAATCAAAAGAAAAACTGAGTATCGAAAGGAATTAGCGTATTTTAAACAAAAAATATCAATTGATACCAGTTTAATTTAAAATAGTTGTATTAGGCAAATTTGAACACATGTCAAAATATTATTTTAATATGTGTACTCCCCATTTTATCAAATATGTATAAAACACTATATTTTTGGCAAACATACATAAGTACATATAAATATCGATCAACAAGGTATTAAATCTTTAAAAATAATTTTTCTTTGATGATATGTACAAACTTCATTCTAACCTTATTTTGCTATTTATAAAAAATATCCGGGCCAAACGGGTTCATTTTATGTTTTCTTTGTTTCATCGGGTAACGTTGGCTGTGGTGCGCTGGATTCCTTTATTATTATTGTGTCTATGACGTCACACCAAACACCTCAATATTTAACTGACGTCTTAAGCTGAACAGCTGTACTGTTACTGCGTTTATAAAAATTACATATTTATACTGAAAGAAGAGGGGTTTCCTCAAAGGAAAACCGGTTATTTTGATAGTAGGGAAGCCCTTTAAATATAATTCGGATATAGATGAAGAATCTGAAAATGCAAAATGTAACTTTACTTTAAAAAATATTAAAAATGCAATCAGGCAGCTTTTAGTCTGTTTTAAGTTTATCATGAATAATTTTAGATAAGAATTAAGTAACTACGTGAATAAAATTGTCTAAATTAATGTTGATACGTTTTTACTTAATTTATAATAAAATATATATATAATATATATATATATATTATATATATATATATATATATATATATATATATATATATATTAGCGTTGTCTTGATCACGTTTGTAGTATAATTAAAAAATATCAAATAAAAGTTTAGTTATCTGATATTAGTGAATGCATTTCAAAAAGATATTTTATTTGCACATTATTAATGTAATTGATTATATTCTAATTGCTTAGGATAATGATTAAAGGTAAGAAATTCGCCGGTCGATAAAAATTATCTAACATTGGTTAACATGCAATTAATGCAAATTTATACAGTTTTAGTAAAATAATGACCCATTAAATATATATATATATATATATATATATATATATTATATATATATATGTGTGTGTGTGTTATGCGTACCACTATGAAATACTTCAAATCCCCCCTCCTCCCTCCCTCATTTTTCTCCACTAGGAATTTGAAAATTATTGAAAACATAAGAAATTTTAAAATCCTTAAAAACAATGTTAGATGAAATGTTAATTTCACCCCACGAGATATTTGCCTTTCTTCATTAAATACATTTAATAAAATCCATTGATATGGTACATATTTCCTATTTCTACAATATTTTATATCAATGCCATCACTAAAGATAACTTTTGCCATCCAATTGTTGAACTAAAAAATATTTACAATACAAATAAAACTTTACATTTTGTAAAAGAAATGAACTACTATTAATATACATTCCATTTATACATATTTATAGGGCATTTATATACACATGCACATATATACATAATTACCTTATATTTGTATTTTAAATACTGGAATACACTTTTATTGGGTGTCCAGTAATATAGTTCCTTCTACAATCCTGATAACAACTAATTGGATATTTTATTCTGTTGGCAAAAAAGTATAAATACTCAGTTAAGTTAATGTTCTTAAAACGTTAAGTAAGCTGGTGCTAGTACAATGACCATAACATTTTTTATTAACGACTTATTTTTTTAAATATTGAACCCAATGGGTTCCATGTTTCAAACGATTTACTGTAGTACAGTCGTGTAAAGCGTTAAACTAAGTAGCGCATGCATAACATAATTTATTTTTTTATCCCCAAAAGGAATTTGCCAAAATTTTAGTTTTTCTTTAGTCCGTAAGGGGCGCTTTGATGCTAGAGCTCTTTGAAAATAATAAAAAAGTCCTTTTATTATTTATATTTGGAGACGTTTTTTCTCGCACAATGTTGTAGTGATTTGATATATTTCAAATCATCAAACATTATCCCTTTAAACCGGTTTTAAATAGGATTTTGACATAATTCATGGACTAGCGACATCTAGCGTTGAAGAAAATAATCAAAATTTTGGCCAATTTTTTTTCTTTGCATGCGCTTCTTTACTTTAACGCTTTATAGTCGTGGGTATTATTTTTGCGCACGCTTTAACGCCGTATGCTTTTTTTCGTATGTTCCTTTATTCACCACATTCTTTTGAAAAGCAAGTATTACTAACGCATTGCTCTATTGTCGTTGCTGCTTATAACCGCACCCTTAAAGGTCGTGGTCATTATCGTCACATGTTTCCTTCGGTTCTAGGCGCAGTGGCCGTGCCCGCTTTTGATGTTTCTGTTTTGAATGTTTCCGTTCTCGCCGTGAATGTGAGTGGCCGTATTCCTACTCTGCAGTATATGGATTTCGCCGTTAATATGAAGTAAAAAAGGAAGATTAAAGCGTGCGCTCAACATCTGATAATTGATGCCAATCAAAATTACCTACATAACGAAATAGTTTTTTTGTAGCAAATATCTTGACGTTTCAAAATAAATAAAGTCACCTTTTCATGATAAGTTTTTAGTGCAAATAAAACATTTCGAAATTGCAGAAAAACTGTAGTGCTCGGGTTACAAATAAGCCTAGCACGGTTTCCTTCAAAGCATTCATACTGTAACAAGAGAAAAAAGAGGAAAAAAGAGGAAAAAGAAGAAGAAAAAAAGAAAAGGGGGCTGAAGGGAATTAATAATCAAAAGCAAGATACATAGAGATAAGCAAGGTATATAGAATACAAGGTATGATACATTTATAATTTTTACTTAATAAACTTTTATAAATCCCCGGCGTGCTCTCAGTCGTCATTGGTCCGACTTCATCTGCCGTGCTAGCTGGGGATATTTTATAAATTTCCTTATAATTAAATATTGAGATGATTTACAAACAAAATATCACTAATATTTTAAAAAGAACATTTGAATTGTCATGTATTTAATTTAAAGAATTGAAGATTTTTTGTTCTTGTAAGATTATCGCTTATAATAAGATTAATATAACATGGTAAAGTAAAAAGAAATAAATAAATGAAACAAACTCTCCAGTGATGTACATGTATATAATAAAGTAAGTAATGTGAAGAAGCAAATTGACATCATTGGATATTTGCTTACATCACCTTCTTTCTTTACTTCGCAAGTCGTGGAATGTATGATAAAGAAAAATATTTCAACTATAATAAAGACATCTTCGTTTTATGGACAAAAAACAATTAACTCTCACGGAAACTTTAGAAATAAAAGTTGAATAATATGATAAAATTATATAATATGGACATCCATTTTTTATCCTCATATATAATAGTTGGACAGAGTATTCAATATTACTGTTGAACTTTATAAAAAGTTTAATAAACATGAGTAAAGTATGATTATAAGAAATATTGATGAATTTAAATAAAAACTAAGACTGATCAGTTGAAATAAAACTAATATCCATCAAATTAAATATAAACAATAAAAAAATTAAATAAATACTCACAAACTTCTTTCAAAAACTGCCATGGAGGCATTCAGATTTATTAGTGTAGTACATCTTACCCCTGAGTAAATGTAGCAATAAAATCGGATTGAGACTTTTATTCAGAAAATATAGTTAATAGCAGAAGCTGTCGTATGGTTCAACAGTTGAGGCGCTAAACAAACTCTTTGATTTTGATTAATCTGGCATTATTAATGAATTTCCTTGATTTTATGAACTATTTATAATTCTTGGGGATTTTTTATTATTAAGTCCGAAAAATATAATTAGTCAAATAGATAATGGCCTCTGTCTAAAAGGTGATTTCTTAAGAGTTTGATCAAATGAGAGACATATAGTATGAGCATATATTAGTAGCTGATTTTCCTTCTATTCTATTATCTTACGTTTAGCTCCATGAAGTGTTTCGTCATGTTCAATATTAAACAAATTTATTCTGAAGATGATTCTGTAGTCTTTACAAAGCTGGAATAATTTCATTATATATACATCTAATGTTAACATGAATCTTTTAAGGCCTTCAAGCAGTACCTTTTATATATTGCACCGTTTTTACTTCGTTGAAACTAATGCATGGGATAGGAAATTTTTAAAATCATCGAACTCCAACCAAACAGTTCACACTATTTCAAGAAGGCAAGGCTCAACCAATATTTTATAGACGTAATTTTCATAAAAAACTATCAATGTGATGATAAAATAGACTTTCCATGTTTTGAACCAGATAACAACAATAGAAAAAGTCAGCTGTCACATAAATAATTAATTTTTGATGAACAAATACAGTCTAAACAATTTGTTCGAAAAATTAGTTACATCATTAAATATAAAATTATTGCAAAAGAATACATGTAACATAATAATATTATCTTATACCTATCCAAAAGGAGAAGATAAATCCCTTACATAATCATGTTTCCAGGAGAAAGAAGTAAATAATTTCAAAAAAACAGGATATAGAGAATTATAATTTTGATTAAATAAGTTATAATTTTATGAGGTTATTCTTGATCATGAGGTTTGAAACGATATAGGTAAAATTAGATATCACATTTATAGATGAACATACAATTTGAATAATACTTAGTCATGTATAATTTTTTTGCCTAATAAATATTCTTCCGCACTTTGCTTCACACTCTGAAGGGTTGAATAGAAGTTATCCGTTGCTCCACATCCACCGAATTCGATGTATTCGCAATTTCCCATCTGTTCATTGAAGGATATCCTTGGTTAAAAAGTGCACAAATAATGGGACCTTCGTGATGAAGGCTGGACCTGAGCAAAATCCTTTGGGCTCAATGGGTTTTGGAGCACTATAAAGAGATAAGGAGGCATTTAAGGTTAAAAAACAAATTAAAAATGAGCTTTGATGACTTACGTTGATGGACAGACAGCTTCACATTCCTCTGCCGAATCAAAGCTATTGGCTGTCGCACCACAGCCTCCATAAAAGTACTGTATACATTTCCCTTGAGTCTGATCAAAGGTCCATTGGGGAATGAGTGCTTGACAGGACTTGATGGGGTCTGAGTTTCGAGGAAGGTTGCATATGCCACTTGAGGATCCGTAGGTCTGAAGATCAAACGGGGCTTCCTGAGCTAATGCGGTGATGATCAGTAAAAGAGCGGCTGTCCTTGAGATGAACTTGAACATGGTTGTTTTGGAGTTAAAATGTTGTTAGCAATTGAGTTACTTTGAAGGACCTACACTATTATTTATATATGACAACATTAAAACGCGTGCCTGAAGCAAAAAAAAAAAGAAGTTCCTAACACGGTCGGCCAAAAAAAAGAAAAAAAAGAAAAAGTTTTGATGGGAATCTTGGAGTATTCTATTATCATTGTTGTTGGGATTTCATACTTGTTGTGGATATATATTTTTAATAATATTTCTTTAAATCCCTTCGTATTCTCTTTATTATTTGACAACAAAAGACTGTTTCTTCAAAAGTTATGAAATATACAAAGCGACTGACTAAGAATAGTCTACATTAACAGTGTTAAATTTGAAAGGATCTTTTGTCCATTCTAAATATTTTTTTACGATCAATTAATAGATAAAAATAGATGTAAAAATATAAATAAAGGACTCAAAGATATAAATTCATTTTATTTTAGAACATGCAAATTTCGGTCAATGGTGATAAAATATGATTTTACATTATAATATATATATGATGTAATTTTATGAAACAAATATATATAGGTATATATGTTTCATAAAATTAGTGTTTAGGCTATTTTTTTATTAACTTGTGTTGAAATAATGAGATAATATAGTGTGTATACGCCCATAGTTGTTCAGCTTTTTAAAGACTTTTTTATTATAACAACCTAGAATAGAATATTATAATATCTCCAAAATGTTTATTGTATATTTTGGCAAACAAATTTTCTAGACTCGTTGATTACAATTTATATCAAATTGACTATTCAATTTCGTATAACTTTTTTTTGACAGCTCATAAAAATATATACAAGCACAAAAAAACAGAATGTATACAAAATGATGGTTAATGCGTAAAAACAT
>CP045899.1:1738756-1780880 GCA_013387185.1 Caligus rogercresseyi
CCTCTATACCTTACCACTCATCAAATCAATGCACGAAAGTCATTATTAACTTTGTTTGAAAATAAAAGTATCTATTTTAGCATATATTACTAATATTATTATATAAAATACTGTGAAGAACTGTTATTATTATATTTTATATAAATTTCCATAAATATATATTTATTTAAAATTTTAATATCTCAGTATAAAACATAATTTTATAACAGATAGTATTAGCAAAATATGTTGACGAAACCTATATGCTATCAAATTATTTTTATATTCACATTATCAACAAAAAGAGTGGGAATCAATATATTAGAAATGTCAGGATAAATCCCTATCGTGACCTAAGCTCATTATTATACATGGCAAATCATTTATTTTAGAGGTCAGTAGAAATAAAAACATGAATATCATGCAGCAGTCAAAGTGGTGATCTGTATTAATTTAACTTTGTAATTTTACCAAAAAAATGTCCATTTTCCCATGTTGCCTCCCAACATTTTTATACAACAAGAGAAGTTTGGAGATCCTTATAATAATACAGTAATATCCCCCACAACCAAAAATATTTCATAGTTTAGTATTCCTATGCTAAGTGAATTAAGAATTTGATTAAGAAAGGGTCTTTTATTTCAACAATTAATAATTTAATTTGTAATCTTTTTGACAAACTTAATAGTGGCATTATAGAAGAAATTAGTGAGAACTACTAGTTGAGGCCTTCACATGTTCTTGACACTTTTCATTTGATTCGAAGAAGTTCTCCGTGGCACCGCAGCCTCCAAACTCGATAAACTCGCAGGATCTTTATCGCTATTAAAGGTATACCCTCTGCTGAGCAGTAGACAAATGGCAGGGCCCTCGTTGATGTATGTGGGCTTTGAGCAGAATGCGGGACGAACAAAACAGATTTCACTTCTGGCTTTGGGGACCTAAAGGAAGGATAATCGTGTGAGAATATATGGAATACACTTGTGTTATTCCCAACTTACGTTGCAGGGCAGGCGGCCTCACATTCCTCTTCTGAGTCAAAACTATTTGCTGTAGCACCACAGCCTCCATAAATGTATTGAGCACATCGTCCTTTACCCTGGTCAAAGGTCACTTAGGAATACTTGCAAAACAGGTCTTGTTGGGATCTCCATCGCGGTGAAGACTGCAAACTGTATTCCTTTCCCCTGCGGACGGAGTTTTCTGTTTGTGAAATCAATTGTGCCATGAATGCAGGCTCCCATGCACTCCGTAATAGAGTCGTAGAGATTCTCCGTGCCAAAGCATCCACCATAGTTATAGGACTCGCAGCTGAGGCTCTCGTAGTTGAATGTAAACTTGGGAATGAGGGCTTCACAACTATTTTCCCGGATGTTGGGGGTTCTTTGCAAGTCTCAGACTTGAGGGAGGGATTGAGGGCGTCATCTTGACTGCTTTGGTGACAGGCTAGCTGGCAGTCCTTCAGGGTGTCGAAGCGGTTACTGTTTCCCTGGCATCCTCCAAAGGAAAAACTTTCACAGCGATTAGTCTCTGTGTTGAAGTAAAAGGCTGGGAGGCTGAGTCGACAGGGGCCGACGTCCAAGGGAAGGCTGCATTGATTCTCGGGACGTCCTTCGCTCAGGGACACGCAGAAAACGAATGAAATCAAGGAGCTTATCGCTTTCATCGTATTTGGAAGTTGATTGATTGAATATGAGAATAAGGAGTAGCTATTATATAGATATGAGTGGGAACGCAGACCTTCATCAAGACTTACTTGAGCGTAACTGGACGGGGGTTTCCAAATTATAAAAAAGAGAAAAGAAAAGTAAATACAGTTGGGTTCATTGTTGGGTTTTTGAAGATGTTGACTCAGTGTTTACAACATTTATTGGCAATAGGTTTTTGCGACTTAGTCTATTTAACATGACATAATGTTTACACCATTGATTAGCACACAAAAATATATCAATTAGTCAGGAGGCTGAAAAGATAGAAAGAAAATGTAGACGCAAGAATAATAACGTACAATGAGACTGGCGGGATTTTTCCCTCCTTGATAAGAATTGGAAACATAAATGACAATCATAAAAAATGATATAAAATACACTTCAAGGCATTTCCTGAGCTAAAATAATTCATATAAGTAATTATAGGAATAGAAGTTAAGATTTTTTGTGGAGAAGACAAATCAAAAGAAAAAACTGAGTATCGAAAGGAATTAGCGTATTTTAAACAAAAAATATCAATTGATACCAGTTTTAATTTAAAATAGTTGTATTAGGCAAATTTGAACACATGTCAAAATATTATTTTAATATGTGTACTCCCCATTTTATCAAATATGTATAAAAACACTATATTTTTGGCAAACATACATAAGTACATATAAATATCGATCAACAAGGTATTAAATCTTTAAAATAATTTTTCTTTGATGATATGTACAACTTCATTCTAACCTTTTGCTATTTATAAAAAATATCCGGGGCAAACGGGTTCATTTTATGTTTCTTTGTTTCATCGGGTAACGTTGGCTGTGGTGCGCTGGATTCCTTATATTATTATTGTGTCTATGACGTCACACCAAACACCTCAATATTTAACTGACGTCTTAAGCTGAACAGCTGTACTGTTACTGCGTTTTAAAAATTACATATTTATACTGAAAAGAAGAGGGGTTTCCTCAAAGGAAAACCGGTTATTTTGATAGTAGGAAGCCCTTTAAATATAATTCGGATATAGATGAAGAATCTGAAAATGCAAAATGTAACTTTACTTTAAAAAATATTAAAAATGCAATCAGGCAGCTTTTAGTCTGTTTTAAGTTTATCATGAATAATTTTAGATAAGAATTAAGTAACTACGTGAAAAAATTGTCTAAATTAATGTTGATTGTTTTTACGTTTAACTTAATAATATAATAATATATATATATATATATATATATATATATTAGCGTTGTCTTGATCACGTTTGTAGTATAATTAAAAAATATCTCAAATAAAAGTTTAGTTATCTGATATTAGTGAATGCATTTCAAAAAGATATTTTATTTGCACATTATTAATGTAATTGATTATATTTCTAATTGCTTAGGATAATGATTAAAGGTAAGAAATTCGCCGGTCGATAAAAATTATCTAACATTGGTTAACATGCAATTAATGCAAATTTATACAGTTTTAGTAAAATAATGACCCATTAAATAATATATATATATATATATATATATATATATGTGTGTGTGTTATGCGTACCACTATGAAATACTTCAAATCCCCCCTTCCCTCCCTCATTTTTCTCCACTAGGAATTTGAAAATTATTGAAAACATAAGAAAATTTAAAATCCTTAAAAACAATGTTAGATGAAATGTTAATTTCACCCCACGAGATATTTGCCTTTCTTCATTAAATACATTTAATAAAATCCATTGATATGGTACATATTTCCTATTTCTACAATATTTTATATCAATGCCATCACTAAAGATAACTTTTGCCATCCAATTGTTGAACTAAAAAATATTTACAATACAAATAAAACTTTACATTTTGTAAAAGAAATGAACTACTATTAATATACATTCCTTTTATACATATTATAGGGCAATTATATAACATGCACATATATACATAAATTACCTTTATTTGTATTTTAAATACTGGAATACAACTTTATTGGGTGTCAGTAATATAGTTCCTTCTACAATCCTGATAACAACTAATTGGATATTTTATTCTGTTGGAAAAAAGTATAAATACTCAGTTAAGTTAATGTTCTTAAAACGTTAAGTAAGCTGGTGCTAGTACAATGATAAAATTTAAAGAATTGAAGATTTTTGTTCTTGTAAGAATTATCGCATATAATAAGATTAATATAACATGGTAAAGTAAAAAAAGAAATAAATAAATTAAAAACAAATCTCCAGTGATGTACATGGAAATAATAAAGTAAGTAATGTGAAGAAGCAAATTGACATCATTGGATATTTGTTACATCACCTTCTTTCTTTACTTTGCAAGTCGTGGAATGTATGATTTATGTATGATAAAGAAAAAATTTCAACTATAATAAAGACATCTTCGTTTTATGGACAAAAACAATTACTCTCACGGAAACTTTATAAATAAAAGTTGAAAAATATGATTAAATTAGATAATATGGACATCCCTTTTTTATCCTCATATATAATAGTTGGACAGAGTATTCAATATTACTGTTGAACTTTATAAAAAGTTTAATAACATGAGTAAAGTATGATATAGAAATATTGATGAATTTAAATAAAAACTAAGACTGATCAGTTAAATAAAACTAATATCCATCAAATTAAAATAAACAATAAAAAAATTAAAAAATACTCACAAACTTATTTCAAAAACTGCCATGGAGGCATTCAGATTTATTAGTGCAGTACATCTTACCCCTGAGTTAAGTGTAGCAATAAAATCGGATTGAGACTTTTATTCAGAAAAATATAGTTAATAGCAAAGCTGTCGTATGGTTCAACAGTGAGGCGCTAAACAAACTCTTTGATTTTGATTAATCTGGCATTATTAATGAATTTCCTTGATTTTATGAACTATTTATAATTCTTGGGGATTTTTTTATTATTTAAGTCGAATTTTTTTCTATAACGGTAGATCCCTCAAATAGATAATGGCCTCTGTCTAAAAGGTGATTTCTTAAGAGTTTGATCAAATGAGAGACATCATGAAACATATAATTATCTTTGTTGTATCACAAGGATTCCAAAAATATGACAAATCTTTTGAGACTCTCCAATGAGTTACGTAATCCAACATTTGATGGGGTCATAATCAGAAAACTAAAGCCAAGACTGCAATGCCCCTTCTTTCAACCTCATTTGTGTGAAAAGAATGTCAAGAGACATCGAGGTGTCAAAGATAATATTGGCAAACATTTCCACGGATCATGGCAACTTTAATTCTTTTATTCGGACAGCACACTTGATCAATAGATAAGAAATAGTCAAAACTACTTTTCAGATCCATTTAATCGAAAGAAAAGACGCCAATAAGGGTTATTGATTTTCCACTTTCCAAAAACTCTAAAAAATGTAAACCAATTTTCTGATAAGGTAGATGAACTTTAATTTAATTTGCCTTATACATGTATTTATCCTTGGAGTATTAACTTTAACAAAATGAATGGAAGCTCTATTACACAGTAAATATATGTATTATCTGAATTTATAAGTCTAATAAGATGATAATATATTTTTTCAATTTTTAATATAACTTTTACTAGCAAAACAATGTTCTGAGTACAAAACAAATATTCTAAATTGCTATATTTTAATGGATTTGAGATATCATACGGAACTTGAATATCACAGATCGACAAATTTGGGTGAACTCACTTGATTGAGCAAATGAAATATGAAATAACAGCCAATGAATCCAATATGATATTAATATCCTTTTAGCAATTATTTATCCTTAACCCCAAGATATTTAAATACGGCAATTATTAAAATAAATAAAAAAGTACAATTTGTCTATAGATATATAAAATATCATTCATTAACTATAAAACATAGAATTTGTCAAACAATTAAAAACACTAATAAAACTAGTAAATCTAGTGTACAGGAATAAAAAATATTAAATTATCTAGCAATTTTTATTAACGACATTATTGAAAGATTTAAAAAATACTACAAAAGTTATAGATTTGAAGAGCCAAAAATATATTGTTGTGATACTTAAATTATTAAGATTTAGTATTGCTTTAAAGAAATCTACTTATGTTTCAATATTTTTTACATTCATCTTGCTTTATTGATCGTGAACTCGTTATTGTTATTAACTCAACTAATCTGAAGAATATTTACTCAGTTTATTTTCACTGATGCTTTAGAAATGAATAAAGTCTAACCTTCTTATCGAAATTAATCACTAATAAAAAATATTATAGCAGAACACTAAACCTTGATAAGATCTGCGTCAAATAATTAAACTTATTGAATTAATAAATTTAGCCTTGTATTTCATACTATTAGCATTACCTTAGTGCGAAATTACAAATATTTTTAAAGAGCTATTTATATATTGCTAAACTTATAACTTAAGTCAATTGTTATACGACAAAATTTGAAGTTAGATCTAACCTAAAGCTTAAATAAAGTATATTGACTGTGATATTTGTTTATTTATTTATCGCAACAATAATTAACATTAAATAATTACGCAATGAACATACATTAATTATTTCTTGTTGATTGAGGTTTTGTGACCGACATTTTATATAAAAATATGATCATAAAAGAGAGTATGACGTCATCGGTACATTCTTTTTATTAAGTGTCTGCGCCACTTTTTAAAATCACATACCTGGTATTCTATATACTTGGAGATAAGGTATATCAGAGAGAAGGATTCAGCCTGCTAGGACAGAATGGGGAGTGTGACGTCACTACATAGTATACTGTTATTATAATTGGGATCCTTAAATTATTTTTTCTTTGAAATTTATTATAGTATGAAAAATCATTTTTATTAAATTTGATTAAATGAGGGTCTCGAGATATTTATGGAAACTCATTGAAGCCTGGGATATACGGAATTTCGCCATTCCAAAAGGGAGTTATAATGTCCTCTATTTCAAATAATCTTTAAAAATTATAACAAATTATGTACTTAATTGTCTTTGTTATAAATTGCCAGATACTAAATGCATATGAAAAAGTCCCAGAGCAGATGCATAATTAAATGTATCTTTCTTTCTTATCTACCGCACTGATCGATATTCGGTAGATATATAATAAAATCTACCAAATACTGAATCGGCGGTACCGAATCCTAGCACTGGTTTGAACTCATGCATATATGGCTGTCCTAAAATATGCTCTGATCGAAATTAGCTTCAAAATAATTTATGTAAGCCTTCGAGTATTTCTTGCTGTGATCCCTTGAAGGAATCCTATGAGTCTTCAGCTATTTGTAGTGTATCAAAATATGACCACAACATTCAAATTCAGAAAATACAATACTATGTATCAAGTTTCATGGATAAAATTACAATGCAAATAAATAAAGTTATAAAAAAGTTATGAGTTTGCGCGATTTTGCCTTCAACAGGAAAATAAATACGAACATGCAAAGAGAGAGAGAGGACATTTAAAAAGGAGCAAGACTCGGGAATGTCCAAGGAAATATTACGCATAAGATCTTTACAGAAGAGTGGATAACATTATATAGAATCATGGTTCTCTGACTTGTAAGGGAATTCCGCAGAAATAGTCCGTTTTGTTGTGAGTGCATAAATAGTACTAAACCTGGACATGGAGTACTTTGAACGTCTTATTAATGATAAGTTATTGACGCAAAAAAATAGTAATATTATTATAAGATGCATGATTTTATGATATGATTGTGTTTTTATAGAGAATTATGTTTTTTTGGTTGTTGTTGTTGCTCCAAAATCCTTTATTTTCCTATTTGCTTCGATTGAGTGTCAGTATCCATGTTGATATTACTAAGTATTACAGCATCATGTATTTAGTCCGTCGAATCTCAGATCTTTTCCATGAGGTCAATCGATCCTATCCCTTAGAGTAGGGGTTCCCAAAGTGGGGGTCGCGACCCCCGAGTGTCGTGAGACGTCAAGGAAGGGTCGCGAGACGCCACAATGATTGTAACCTATGTACAAGTTTGTTAGGTTTCCGCCTGGGGGTCACCAGTCTCAGGAATCGTTTTGGGGGGGTCGCAGATTGAAAAGTTTGGGAACCCATGCCTTAGGGAATCGAACCTGTGTTCTTAACATTGAGTTTTTACCAAGCTATAATGGTTATATTATAACTAAGAAATTATTTAAGCAAAATAACAAAATAACATTTATGTAAATTGTTTCAATAACATTTTATAAATAGTTTAAAATAACATATTTCAATAAATGTAAGGCTTAGAACTCCATGAAACAATGAGTATTAAAAATAGTAAATTAAAGTAACACATCATAGACACATTTCAAAACCTAAATTTTGGTTCAATAGAACCAAAAGGGAACATAAAATAGTTGAAAACATTTAGAGTTGTATAAGGATTTATGTTGTAGATATTTGATTAATGCATATTCGTATAATTTATGTGCGGATGCCACTGATTTCAGTGTTTCCTGCATTTGTAAACAACAATTTGCTTAAAGACATCAATCATTATAGTATATATACCATATATGGTATAACATTAGACTAACCTTATAGACTTATACATTTTAAATTAAAAGAGGTGAGCAATAAATATATGGTACTTGTAGGTTTAAATAAATATAAGTATGAAATATTTAAATAAATCAGTTCTTCATAAATATTACAGCGGAAGAGCGAAGCCATTTTTCGTTACCAACCGCAAACCTTTCTATCGTAGTTGGGATGCTTTCAATCTGCCTACCTTAAAGCCATTTGTATTTCGAAGTTTCGAATTGAAAACCGTTTTTTCTGTTACACAAATTATAGGTTTATAAATTGGTTTGTTGTTTGCTCACGATGAAAAATCTACTGGATATTTCTAACAAATCTTGAGCTAAGCATATATTAGTAGCTGATTTTCCTTCTATTCTATTATCTTACGTTTAGCTCCATGAAGTGTTTCGTCATGTTCAATATTAACAAATTTATTCTGAAGATGATTCTGTAGTCTTTACAAAGCTGGAATAATTTCATTATATATACATCTAATGTTAACATGAATCTTTTAAGGCCTTCAAGCAGTACCTTTTTATATATTGCACCGTTTTACTTCGTGAAACTAATGCATGGGATAGGAAATTTTTAAAATCATCGAACTCCAACCCAACAGTTCACACTATTTCAAGAAGGCAAGGCTCAACCAATTATTTATAGACGTAATTTTCATAAACTATCAATGTGATGATAAATAGACTTTTTCCATGTTTTGAACCAGATAACAACAATAGAAAGTCAGCTGTCACATAAATAATTAATTTTTGATGAACAAATACAGTCTAACACAATTTGTTCGAAAAATTAGTTACATCATTAAATATAAAATTATTGCAAAAGAATACATGTAACATAATAATATTATCTTATACCTATCCAAAAGGAGAAGATAAATCCCTTACATAATCATGTTTCCAGGAGAAAGAAGTAATTAATTTCAAAAAACAGGATAAAGAGAATTATAATTTTGATTAAATAAGTTATATATTTTTGTAGGTTATTCTTGATCATGGGGTTTGAAACGATAGAAGTAAAATTAGATATCACATTTATAGATGAACATACAATTTGAATAATACTTAGTCATGTATAAATTTTTTGCCTAATAAATGATTCTTCCGCACTTTGCTTCACACTCTTGAAGGGTTGAATAGAAGTTATCCGTTGCTCCACATCCACTGAATTCGATGTATTCGCAATTTCCCATCTGTTCATTGAAGGTATATCCTTGGTTAAAAAGTGCACAAATAATGGGACCTTCGTTGATGAAGGCTGGACCTGAGCAAAATCCTTTGGCTCAATGGTTTTTGGAGCACTATAAAGAGATAAGGAGGTTAAAAAAAACAAATAAAAAAATGAGCTTTGATGACTTACGTTGATGGACAGACAGCTTCACATTCCTCTGCCGAATCAAAGCTATTGGCTGTCGCACCACAGCCTCCATAAAAGTACTGTACACATTTCCCTTGAGTCTGATCAAAGGTCCATTGGGGAATGAGTGCGAGACAGGACTTGATGGGGTCTGAGTTTCGAGGAAGGCTGCATATGCCACTTGAGGATCCGTAGGTCTGAAGATCAACGGGGCTTCCTGAGCTAATGCGGTGATGCTCAGTAAAAGAGCGGCTGTCCTTGAGATGAACTTGAACATGGTTGTTTTGGAGTTAAAATGTTGTTAGCAATTGAGTTACTCTGAAGGACCTACACAATTATTTATATATGGCAACATGAAAACGCGTGCCTGAAGCAAAAAAAAAGAAGTTCCTAACACGGTCGGCCAAAAAGAAAAAAAAGAAAAAGTTTTGATGGGATTCTTGGAGTATTCTATTATCATTGTTGTTGGGATTTCATACTTGTTGTGGATATATATTTTTAATAATATTTCTTTAAATCCCTTCGTATTCTCTTTATTATTTTACAACAAAAGACTGTTTCTTCAAAAGTTATGAAATATACAAAGCGACTGACTAATAATAGTCTACATTAACAGTGTTAAATTTGAAAGGATCTTTTGTCCATTCTAAATATATTTTTTACGATCGATGAATAGATAAAAATAGATGTAAAAATATAAATAAAGGACTCAAAGATATAAATTTCATTTTATTTTTAGAATATGCAAATTTCGGTCAATGGTGATTAAATATGATTTTTACATATATATATATGATGTAATTTTATGAAACAAATATATATAGGTATATATTGTTTCATAAAATTAGTGTTTAGGCTTATTTTTTTATTAACTTTGTGTTGAAATAATGAGATAGTATAGTGTGTATACGCCCATAGTTGTTCAGCTTATTTTAAAGACTTTTTTATTTATAACAACCTAGAATAGAATATTATAATATCTCCAAAATGTTTTATTGTATATTTTGGCAAACAAACTTTCTAGACTCGTTGATTACAATTTATATCAAATTGACTATTCAATTAAAAAAAATTAGTTTAAAATTTTAACATCAAATATGAACGAACACTAAAATACAATTATAATAAAACAACTTTTTAAATGCTCATAACAATTGACTAACACAAAACTTAATCACTGGTTTTATTAAACAAATAATCTTCTTTTTCATTATAAGTAACTGTATATGCAACAACAAGCTTTGTTTCATGGATTTTGTTCAAAACTAGATTGACCAGACTATTTGATACAGTTAATAATATACTTTAGTATTCTCAGTTTATATTGAAAAGACTCAGTCTTTTCACTAAGTCATTCATAGGCATGTATTCATGGAGAGAGATATTTTATTATATTTAGTAATAATTGGATTTTCATTTTATGATCATTTATTCTTTTTAACAAGAAAACATTGGCATTGATACATTCAACATTAAGTGAGTAGATTGAAGTACACGGAGCTAGTGACAGCGATGAAAAATCCATTTACCAATTCAAGTAAAAAATGAGGGGCACCACGAAAACTTCTTTGACAATTTGAAACTTATCAAAAAACCTGCGATGGACTCTATCGTAAATGAAACTTACATGTGTCTAGACCACAATATTAATCTTATTACGCATTTCAATAACTAAATAAAGAAAGATATCATAATAATTACATAACATTTAAATTGGGGTATATTGTTGCTCAAATTAATTAAAGAGCAATGACATTCCTGAATTATCTTCACAACAAAAAAATTAGGTGACAATATTGCAAACATTAAAGTATAAATAGTAACAAAAATATATTTAATCTTAATTTTACTCACATATTAACCGTCGCTTTACGATTGGTCATTTAAATGTCTCTGGTGAAAATAATGATTACGTTAGGCACAATCAGTTATGGTTTTATTCCTACACATGAGGATGTACTGATTATATCAACTCTTCAGTTTTTAATTCCACTTAATTACATGTAGTCTATGCTAAGTTTTTTCTGGGCCAAACTACACGTATTGAGAGCACACGACATCATATCCATGTAGATCTAGAGTTGCTTGCATAGTAACAATTAAGTATTAACAAATTATTTAAGCAATTATCCTGTCCAATTCGTTTGGAACTTACTTGTAATCGACCAATATATTTTAATCGATTTTACCTATTGAAAAATATTGGAGGATAGGGATAATTGAATGACATTCCTTCAGACAGTTCAACAAAAAGACAGGCAAAAATCTAATACGCATGTCTTTTTACCTATAAAAATATCACTATTAAAAAGAACGTTGGAAAAGAAATGCTTTATATGATAACATAATGCTTGGTATATTCTTGATAAAAGGTCTTAAAACGATAAAAATAATTTAGATATCGCATTTATATATCAACAAAAAAATTGTAAAATGCTTTGTCGTTTTGAAACGTTGGATAGAAATTATCTATAAGATCATATCCTCCACATTGGATAATTCGCAGTTCCTTTTTTTCATCGAAGGTATATCCTTAGATTAGACGTGCAAAAATGATGAGGCCATTGTTGATGCAAAATTGTGAGGTCCTAGGAGAGCTACTACACGATAAGGAGCCATTTTACTTAAAAAGCCAAAGCAATACGTGGGCAGGCTGCCTCACATTCTCTGAGAGAGTCAAAGCTGTTGGCTGTCGCACCGCAGCCTCCATAAACGTACTCCACGCATTTCTCTTCATTTGTATCAAAAGTCCATTGAGGGATAAATGCAAAGCAGGACTTTTGGGGGTGGGAACTTCGAGGGAGGCTGCAAATGTGACTCCGGCCGTGTGAAGATCCGTGTGCCTCACGATACTGAACCGGACTGCTCTGGACAAGGCAAGCAATGCTCAATAAAAGGGCCGTTGTTCTTGTGATGAACTTGTACATGTTATTAGTTCAAAGGGGTTTTCGATATTCGAGTATGAAATGGTATGTGTGCGTTTATTTATATATGCACGTGAAGATAAAATGAAGGCGATGAGCTGGGGGAAACCATTTGAGGCGTTTGTACTTTAAGCGTTGAAAAAGGGAAGACACAATTTTTGGGCGGGAAAATATTCTTATTATTGTATATATGGGAATTGGCACTTTCATGTGCTAAAATAAGATGTATATTTATTATATAATTCTTTATTCCAGTAGGGTAAATGGTAAAAGGCAATATAGAACATTTATGCATAGCACCTTAAAATTATACTTTTTCATGTTTTTGTAATTATATTTTTAATTGATAGAGATTTCTTTTTCCTTAATTATTTTACTACGATTTTTGTATTATTTATTTATGACCGAGAAAAAGTTCATGATCTTTTCGTTCTTTCACTCTTTATCTTTTGAACCTTTGATGAATGCTAACGTAAGAGGAAAAAGTTAAAAAAATTACAATTCAACTAGAACTACGATAAAACCCCAGGAGAGAACCTTTCCTTTAAACTAAAGTGATTTACAATTTAAAGTTGATAACATAGAATAGTGATTACTTATGTTTCTATGACAATTGCCCGTAGGAAAATTGCCCACAGTTACCAATTTTCTTAGACTTTATTAGTTTAGAGTAGTTATTTATTAAAATACATAATTAAACATTATAGTTAAAATTAAGACTCGAAACCAAAGTCAAAAACAGCTTAAAAAACGCTCGACATAACAACAGATTCAAAGAAACACAATAACAAGAGAAATTATAAAAAAGGTAATATAGAAATAACATTGCCCTATACAATTGAAAATCTTTGGTAGCTTTTATATTGGGGGATTAGACGTCGAAGAAATTTCAGGCTCCATTGCACGCCATCAGGTAAAACTTTATTAATTCGCCGGCGTAAGTCCATTGGGTCTCTGAAGCACAAGGAATCTTCATTGCTAACACGGACTAGCGCGCAGAGGTAGAAATTAAGATTTCTCTAATGGAGTGTGGATCCAGGGGATGAGAAGTAGCCAGTTTTTCAGCTAAAAGACTGCGGATGCTTGACAAAGGATACTCAATGACTGATGATAATCTTTGTCAAGCATCCGACTTGTGACTTTGGGTTGTTTGAACGTTGACAAGATGTTCCGAATAAAAGAATGGGAGTAATATATTTATCCGTTATACCTCTAAGATTTAATTTATAAATTTTCTTACAATGTTGAGGGTAGGACAGAGAGCAAAGGCATGATACACGGAGTTATAAAGGTGTTTCATTTGCATCATGCTTTAATATATCCCTACAGGCCCTTGCCTCATAGCCAATTCGGGTATACCAAGGAGACTTTTCCTTTGTCATGCAAGGCTGAAATAAGACACCAGACTTGAAATGTACTCAATACAAACATATGTACATACGGAGGCTGCGGTTTCACAAAAAAATTATCCGTCAAATTGAAAAAATGCCATAGTGAATAAACGTAGTCAAATGCGACAATTGTTTTCAACATGCAACAAAGTCAGCGATATTGAAGATCAACCAATGCAACATTAATATTTTCTCACTAAACCTCATAATCTTTGTAATGTCATTGAAGAAGCATCTTGATTAGTGATGGGTCACGAGCTTAAATTTACTACTCGAGCTTGGGCGAGTTGTAAGAAAAAAAACTCGAGTATTTACGAGTTTTTACTCGTAACTCGGATAAAATTTAAAACTCGTTACTTTTAATAGCTCATTTCTATTTAATATATATCAAAAAGGAAACTTGTTACTCGTGAAAAACTTGATACTCCTAGGAATACTCGTATTTTTATAACCTCCCTTAACATCCAAATTGATATGAAATGATCATAAGTTCTATGCAGTTCGAATTTTTTGTTCTTAATTTTATAAAAGTCAAAAAATGGGGTTCAAGGGCTTCATTTAGTAAAATTCTAAAATTTATCCCTGGGGTAAATTTTTAATATAATGGATAAGCTTTTGTTAGTAATATGTTACCGATTTATAGCTTTTTTAGCTAGAAGTAATACTTTTTCTTAAATTAGTTGATATCAAAGTTTAAATCAAGATTCAGTTCTTCAAAAAACATAAATTTATCTCAGCAATATTTTTTTTCATTTTCAAGACCGTACGAGTCAACCAGCAATATTTTGATCCTTGACATTTCAAGATGTTACAAAATAAACTTTGCAACATAATAAAAACAAAGGTATCATAAGGAAGAACAAACATTTTAAATGCTATATTTAACAGATATATAAATAGATAAAATACAACTCATAGTTTATAATAACATACAACTCTTTGAAATAAAAAATGTTATATAATTTTTTAGCAAATCTAGAATGATTAATGTAAATTGGCATTTAATTTGTACAATTGTTCAGCATGAATATCCGTGAGCTATATTACGATGATTAGTTAGAATTTTACCTGCCGTAGAGAAAAGTCTTTCGAGGGAACAAATGTTCCTTGAACAATCAAATATTTAAGAACCACGCATGAAAGAGTTGGCATTTGACATTTTCGTTCCCACCACTACAGTAACGGATTTTCATTTATGCCAACTTTTGGTTCGTTTAAATACTTGTTCTATTATTTTTGTACATTTTGAACAAAATCGTCTTGATTTAGAATTGTGGATTGGAAAAAAATCCCTCTAAAAACTATATTGAGGCTTTTGAGAGAATTATGTTTTTAGTCATTGATTGGTTGTTTTTATTTAAAGCAGTGCTTCCTAAACTTTTTGGTATCACGTACCCCTTACAATCTGTATGTATGTATTTGCTAATATAAATGAATATTCGGAATGTTTGTATGTACTTTGGTAAAACAGCAATAAATACTTAACTAACTAACCCCTTACAGTCACGTCACCATAGTTTGGGAAAGGATGATTTAAAGGAATTGCGAAAGCTTTTTGAATAATCTTTAAATGTGGATCAAGAAGAATGGCCTTACACAATGCTTCTGTAGTTTCTATTTCAGAATTTTTATTATTATTTCCAAATACAAGTCATGGATGAGTATCCGACTAGAGATTGGGCAGGAAATCGATTAACCTCATAAAATTATTTGTACTTGCTTAATAAAAGTTTGGAAAGAAGAATTATCTTGCAAGATGTTACTTTTTTCTCTGAGCTGATTTCCGTTGTCACATAGTATATATGTAGTTTGATGAAAGCAAGAAAAATAAATACTATAAAAATTGTTTTGGACTTATAGATGATATATTTTTATGATGCTAGGCTGATTAGTAGAGAAACAGTTAAATGTATTTAAAAACAATACTCAGTACACAAAAAACGTTAATAGCCTGTCTCATTACTATTTTTTATTAAGAGTCAATTCCTTTTGAGGCTCTTGATTGGTCCAGACGTATTATTTGAAGGGACGAGTTTTTCGTTGAATAAGAAATTTCCACGTGTGTAACGAGTTTTCTCAGAGTAACGAGTTTTTCTCCGAGTAGCGAGTTTTCCCCCGAATAACGAGTAAAAACTCGTTAATATCATGACGAGTCGAGTTTTTGAAGACTTTTTTTACTTACTAAATAAAACTCGAGTATTAATAAACGAGTTTTACTCGTGACCCATCACTAATCTTGATATTAGTGAGCGTTGATAGAGATAATATATAAATTTATCAGCCAAACACAAAGAAGAATGTTTACTTTTCTGGGATCCTAATGGATGGAAAGAAGCCTTATGCCGTCTATATCAAGGATCCTCTATGTTAGGAATCCATGCATCCATCATGATGTTTTGGGAGCTTCAGAACTTGTGCCTTGAACTCGAGCTCGTGGAGAATCAAGAAGCAATGAAATGCAGAACGAAAGTGGACCTGCCTGGATGGATCCAGGATTATCAGTGGTAATGTGGAGTTCTAGCAGATACAAGTTTGGAGAGGCAAAGAGGAGTTCGAGCTACTTGCAAGGCGATGAGCTAAGCCCTCTCCCCTGTGGATATCGTCCTCTATGAACGCTCTTGCATATCTGAGTTGAAGTGGACTCAAGATTAACCTATCGACGACTTTGGATCCCCCAGATGAGGTTTTGTCGCTACAACACGTTACTCGAGGATCTCGAGATTCTGTACTTTGTCATCATGACTCCGCCAGATAGTTTATCAAAAGGATGTGCAACCCTCAGCGAAGTCATGAAGCTCGCGCGAACGATGGAAACTCCAAGGAGATGTAGGGGAAGGATTGGGCTCTCTTATTGAAATATAGAGGGGCTAAGGCGTGGAGTTGCTCTAAGTAACTCAAATCCCCAAAGCACATGACCACAAGTGTTCTGCATGTGGATGGAACCACGGAAGAGAAAAGTGCACAGATCCAGGGCGAAAGTGCAAATAGTGATGCCAGGTGGTGGCCGACGTCTACGGCCGTTTATTCAGCCTGGCAGATGGTGAGGGTGATATAATCTTCATCGACTTCATTGTCGATGGTTGGATAATTAAATTTCGTCTCCACCTAGGATCGTATGTAGAACCCTAACAATGGAGCAGTGCTGCTCCAAATTCTGGGTGTCTATTGGGAACCTTTCGACCCCTTTGCATACGCTTTCATGATGAACCTGCCTCATGTGGTTTCTCCAAATTAAGTATGAATAACTCGAATGACAACGTATTTGACGAGGGAAAATAGTGAGAAATAATAAGAAAAATGTTACTCTTAAGAAGTTGTGAAGCCACAAAATTTATTACGATAGTTGGGGTAATTTATGTCCCTATATAGTTTAAAGTATTGTCTATTTAATAGAATAAATAAATAATTATTGAACAACTAAGGTTTTTCTTATTTTATTCTTATATTACTTTTTGATAAGTTTTTGAGACTGTATAGGAAACTAAATAATTATTTCCCCAAAAATAAGTTTTCCTGAAATGTATTTTCTTCAATAAAGATTAAATGCTATTTTTAAAGTTAACCATCTTCTGCTATGAATGGTTTTTACGTAGACAGATGCTAAATGAAAGCTGCATGCATTATACCATACATGACATTTAAACTTATTGTTTTCAAGCTTGGATTCATATTTTTTTTCTTTTATGACCTTAAATATTTTTTAGTAAATTTGAAAAAATAGTAAATTCTATTCAATATTGTATTTTTTTTTCAAGAACCTCAATTCTCTTTCTTGACACGCATGAATTATGTCATGTGAAAGTGTATATATATATCTTAATTGATAAAGGGTTACTTAGACGATTAAAGGTCCGGCATTGTTATTAAATGAGAGATAAAGAGGTTAAAAGGTCAACCCGGCTTTTTTATTGGGCTTAAATTTGCCACAATAATAAATAATATACAAAGTACCCAAATTGTAAATTTGTTCCTTGTTTATCACATAAAATATTTCCTTTTTGATTTTAAAGTTTACGAGTATACTTTTATATCTAAAATTAAATTATTAAAAAGATAATTTTTAAAGGAGTATCAAAATTACGTCTTCATAGAAATTTACTTAATAAACACTAATATATTGAGACATGTACAAGTATTAGAAGGCTTAAAGAATCAATCTTATAAGTGCTCTATAAGTTTGAACATTTTTGTTTCTCAATAGATATTTTTATGTTAAACTTGGAGGTAATAAATATATTCGACGATTTATCTTTTGTATTTTTGAATAATTATTTTAATTAACGATCAATTTTGCCAACTTACCCTAAACTTATCAAAGTGGCTGATTGTGTTTTTAATAAGCCAACGTTGTGATATTTTGATACATGCTACTGTGATTTTGTTATGTTACTGTCAATACATTTCACAAAAGCTACTGAATAGTTCCCAATGAACTCCTTCCCTTTAAAGGCAGGGACGGGCCTCAATAAAAGTGGACTGTATCTATATAGTTTGGGAGACATCAGTCCCCCTTCTATATTCTAAGGCGTTCCAAAGTGAACTATATAACAAATAATAATATCAAAAGGAAGAGCAAATACACGTGTAAATTATACAATACTTTAAATATAAGACATGAGATCAACAAGAATATAATAATACTAAGGGGACGCTGAACAATACAATAAATATAACTACACACATATATTTATAATTACCATACTCCCCCCGGATGAACCAAGTATTTGGTTCATAACAAATTGTTAGTTTACTTGTGCATTCAAATCCCCTCCCGCCGAAATCAACACTCCTGACCGATGAGCTAAGGTCCAATACCTCCATTCGGGCATTCGGAAGAACAATCTTATTGACCGGCAACTACAAACCCCTCTTCAGATCTTTTAACTCAATTATTTAAATGAGGGGATCTCTTTGATTAAATACTATCAATTCTCGCCATGTCGAGATATAATGCCCCTAATGGGCATCCATATAATAAACAACTATAGATCCAAGATGAAGTTATAACATAATAGTCAATGAAGTATTCCATCAGGTAGGGCACTTGCTCTATATTGTTGGGGAAAGGGTACTACTGACGATTGTATAAGACGGTTCTTTTAAGCAACATCCTATGATGGGTATTTCTGATTACACTCTCACTTGGCCACTCAGCCATTACTAGAATACTAGGGTTCTTGTGTCTCCCTTGCTATCATTAAGACACTATAGTATTCAGTCATCAACTTCGACTTCAGCCTACAACATCTCAAGAAATGGATAGCCGAGCCATTTTTATCCTTATCGTCTGCATAATCCCTTCCATGGAGACCAGAGTTAAGATTGAGCCTACACAATCAATGGCTTATTTTAAGACGGATGGGCAGATTGCAACATCCCTGACTCTCATCAACATCAAAAGCCACATCCCAATCCAGAAGATAGTCCTCGAAGTAGAGAAGCTCCTCAACATCACAACCAATGAGACGATCAACAAGGCCACAGCATGGGTTCAGAATCGCACCATTGCAGAATTCAACATTCTTGCAACTGAGCTCCGACAGTACACCCGCGAACTGAAAGACGTGGCCGGCCTCAGCAAGCTTCGCCCCAAAAGACAAATTGCTGCAGGGATTGGAATGATAGGAGGCTGGGCCTTCAAAAGCCATGACTAATATGCTTATTCAACTAATTATCATTTTCTTATTTGATACGCCATGAATTATACTATCTTAACACTCAGGACATATCACGTCCTGAATGATTTATTTTAGCTACACAATACACAAAGCTCTTGTTTGAGCCAGCAAAAACTATACAAGAATAAGTCCTCAATCGGACTGTTGAGGCGTCAAAGATATGTTATCCTCAAAATAAGAAACCGAACGAGAAAATAGCCCAGAAGCCTCCAACTCAAGTCTGGGTATTTTTATTATTTTGCTCGGCCTATCTCCAACCCTTTTATTGATGTAATGCTCACTCATATGATCCATTCTCAAAACATAATAGCCATTCCACACTCGAAGTTGAAACTGACGTTTTGAATGAAACGTGATGGGATGATCGACTAACTTTTTGATGGAATGATCGACTAACTTTTAACTTCCAGGGAGATATCATCGCTTTTAGACAATTTATCGACACAAATGCCTGATTGAATGTCTCTTATGATCCCGCCGTGAGCATTTTCTAAGTACAAGACTCCCCATTGGACAGCTGCAACACATAAATTTGACATGCCAGCAATTCCAATCACCTGACGCATGGGGCAATAATAATGAAATGGGTCACTAGGCCTCCAAAAACTTATCCTCAGGTCACTCGCACCACATGGGACACTTTTGAACAGACCTAACTTAAGGTTCTCTACTAAAATCTTTTGACAGGCGATTGTCAAATGCACTTCATTAACTTTTTCATTTAGAGGAAGGTCTTCTACCTCACCTCCACTAGAGTGAATAGCTCGTTTTGGAAACAATTTGTCATTACACGTTCTTAAACTCTGCTCCTCAACTCCCTCAATTCTCCTATACGGAGATGGATCAATTTGAGACGAAGCACGATATACAGGAATTTCTTTCATATTTGATTGTGAACTTTCACAAATAGCTGATTTTACATTGATAGGCTCTGAATTCAAATCAATTTCTTCCACTCCCAATGAGTGACTTGCGAATGAGCCTTCCTTAACTTCAAGGCATCTTCAATTTCTTGAGACTTACGAAGCCTTTCGCCTTCTACGATAAACTTCTCGAAGTCTTCAAAATGCGAACAAATCGCCTTTGCAAATCATGTTCCTCATCCAAATGGGACAAATAAATATCTTCACTCACAGTATAAGCTAAAAGTGAGTACTGATTCCTCAATTGACTCAAAGAGTCCCTAAGACAGTCCTGAAGATAAGAAATATGAGAATATTCTGGAATCTCACTTTTAATTTCAAGGGACAATTCCTCCAACAAATCTTCAAAATTAGCCTTTAGCCTTCCAAGAATTTTTACGGATGCTCTTTTGACGGTAGCCATATTTGATAGGATCAAAGAGTTAATTCAAGCAAAAGAGAACCCAAACACACAAGCAAAAAACAAACAAATTAATAAATTATATATATATTACGAAGTTCTCCTAAAGTAGTCGAGTCGAATACTCCTTGACGACTTTATGCGGGCGTTCCTCCGTACGATGTAGACTCCTCCTGGGCTTCGCTCCAAATAGCAATCCACGGAAATCTCAATGATGAGGGGATCCAACAAACTTCCTCCTCCAAATCCAAGTCCAAATGACTATCGACTCCTCCTTGACCTTGCTCCAACTAGCAGTCCTCGGAAGAGTCTCAATGATGAGGGGATCCAACAAATATCCGCCTCAAAATCCAAATCCCTACGTATCGTCGCATCCATTGACATCCGGCTCGAAGGACCATGAATAGTTCCCAATGAACTCCTTCCCTTAAAGGCAGGGACGGCCTCAATAAAAGTGGACTGTATCTATATATGTTTGGGAGACATCAGTCCCCTTCTATATTCTAAGGCGTTCCAAAGTGAACTATATAACAAAAAATAATATCAAAAAGGAAGAACAAATACACGTGTAAATTATACAATACTTTAAATATAAGACATGAGATCAACAAGAATATAATAATACTAAGGGGACGCTGAACAATACAATAAATATAACTACACACATATATTTATAATTACCAGCTACTGTGATTTCTTAATAAATGACCATATGATTATTTTTTTAAATATAGCGTGAAGTGTTTTTTTTTGTAAAAGTGGATGTGATTTTATAAATGTGTATGAAAGTCTCTGTCTTAATAATGTTGTATACAAAATATTTTACTGGTAGTAATGTTAAATTTCTTCACATGACATTCCATAAATATGCCAAGCACGGTAGAGCTTTAAACCAATCCTCCCGGGCTGGTTAAAATGCACGTCTAGTTATTTAAAGTGTCTCCTTAATACATTGTTTTGTAAAATAAATACATGTTTTCAATTTATGATTTTAACACAATTTGACTGATCAACTCTCATTTCTTCTTTTTTAATTTGAAATAAATGCCCAATATTATGAATTCGGAATCGAATCATATAAGAGGTATTATTACCTCCGCCGAAGGAGGTATTGTTTTCACTGGCGTTGGTTTGTTTGTAAGCAGGATAACTCAAAAAGTACGGAACGGATTCGGATGAAACTTTCTGGAGTTGTTGGAAATGCCAAAAGAAGAAGTGATTAAATTTTGGCATCTCTGAGTGCTTCTTTAAGATGCAAAATGAGCTAAATACTAATAAATATTCAAGTTAGCCTACTCTGCCAATAGATGTCGCTGTGCTGTGAAATCGGGTGCCAGGAGCGTCTTCCTCTCGGAATTCCGTTGAGGGGAACCCTCCCCCGTCCCTCTACGCCGCCCCAGTCGTGAAAAATCCGCCTCGTTATTAACTTTGTTTGAAATAAAAGTATCTATTTTAGCATATATTACTAATATAATTATGTAAAGAACTGTGAAGACCTATTATTATTATATTTTATATAAATTTCCATAAATATATATTTATTTAAAATTTTAATATCTCAGTATAAAACATAATTTTATAACAGATAGTATTAGCAAAATATACATATGTTGACGAACCCATATGCTATCAAATTATTTTTATATTTACATTATCAACAAAAGAGTGTGAATCAATATATTAGAAATGTCAAGATAAATTCCTATCGTGACCTAAGCTCATTATTTATACATGGCGAATCATTTATTTTAGAGGTCAGTAGAAATAAAAACATGAATATCATGCAGCAGTCGAGGTGGTGATCCTGTATTGATTTAACTTAGTCATTTTACACCAAAAAATGTCAATTTTCCCATGTTGCCTCCCAACATTTTTATACAACAAGAGAAGTTTGGAGATCCTTATAATAATACAGTAATATCCCCCACAACCAAAATATTTCATAGTTTAGTACTCCTAGGCTAAGTGAATTAAGAATTTGATTAAGAAAGGGTCTTTTATTGGAACAATTAATAATTTAATTTGTAATCTTTTTGACAAACTTAATAGTGGCATTATAGAAGAAGTTAGTCTGAGAACTACTAGTTGAGCCCTTCACATGTTTCTTGACACTTTTCATTTGATTCGAAGAAGTTCTCCGTGGCACCGCAGCCTCCAAACTCAATAAACTCGCAGGATCCTTTATCGCTATTAAAGGTATACCCTCTGCTGAGGAGTAGACAAATGGCAGGGCCCTCGTTGATGTATGTGGGCTTTGAGCAGAATGCGGGACGAACAAAACCAGATTTCACTTCTGGCTTTGGGGACCTAAAGGAAGGATAATCGTGTGAGAATATATGGAATACACTTGTGTTATTCCCACTTACGTTGCAGGGCAGGCGGCCTCACATTCCTCTTCTGAGTCAAAACTATTTGCTGTAGCACCACAGCCTCCATAAATGTATTGAGCACATCGTCCTTTACCCTGGTCAAAGGTCCACTTAGGAATACTTGCAAAACAGGTCTTGTTGGGATCTCCATCGCGGTGAAGACTGCAAACTGTATTCCTTTCCCCTGCGGACGGAGTTCTCTGTTTGTGAAATCCAATTGTACCATGAATGCAGGCTCCCATGCACTCCGTGATAGAGTCGTAGAGATTCTCCGTGCCAAAGCATCCACCATAGTTATAGGACTCACAGCTGAGGCTCTCGTAGTTGAATGTAAACTTGGGAATGAGGGCTTCACAGCTATTTTCCCGGATGTTGGGGGTTCTTTGCAAGTCTCAGACTTGAGGGAGGGATTGAGGGCGTCATCCTGACTGCTTTGGTGACAGGCTAGCTGGCAGTCCTTCAGGGTGTCGAAGCGGTTACTGTTCCCCTGGCATCCTCCAAAGGAAAAACTTTCACAGCGATTAGTCTCTGTGTTGAAGTAAAAGGCTGGGAGGCTGAGTCGACAGGGGCCGACGTCCAAGGGAAGGCTGCATTGATGCTCTGGACATCCTTCGCTCAGGGACACGCAGAAAACGAATGAAATCAAGGAGCTTATCGCTTTCATCGTATTTGGAAGTTGATTGATTGAATATGAGAATAAGGAGTAGCTATTTATATAGATATGAGTGGGAACGCAGACCTTGATCAAGACTTGCTTGAGCGTAACGGGGGGTTTCCAAATTATAAAAAAGAGAAAATAAAAGTAAATACAGTTGGGTTCATTGTTGGGTTTTTGAAGATGTTGACTCAGTGTTTACAACATTGATTGGCAATAGGTTTTTGCGACTTTAGCCATTTCACATGACATAATGTTTACACCATTCATTAGTACACAAAAATGTATCAATTAGTCAGGAGGCTGAAAAGACAGAAAAAAGTTTAGACACAAGAAAATAAGGTACAATGAGACTGGTGGGATTTTTTCCCTCCTTGATAAGAATTGAAAACATAAACGGCAACCATAAAAAATGATATAAAATACACTTCAAGACATTCCTGAGCTAAAATAATTAATATAAGTAATTTTAAAAGTAAGAGATTATTGGTTGGAGGACACAAATAAAAGAAAAAACTGAGTATTTAAATGAACTAACATATTTTAAACGAAAAGATAACATTTAATACCAGTTTAAATTTAAAATAATTTGAAGAGGCAGATCTATAGTCCTTTTAAAATGTTATTTTAGAATGTGTAGTCCCTATTCTATCAAATATGCATAAAACACTATATATACCTATATATATATATATATATATATATATATATGGCAAACATACATAATTACATATAAATATCGGTCACCAAGGCATGAAATCTTTAAAAAAAATTTTTTTCTTTAAAGATATATACAAACTTCATTCTAACTTTCTTTTGATATATATTTAATAAATATTGAATCAAATGGAGGGTAAAAGTGAGAGATTAGGGTTAAGTTTTACAGCAAAAGAGATTATAAAAGCACTACAGAACGGCAGTTTTACTTTTTCTACTTATTGGACAAAATATAGGGTGTGTCCAATACACTGAGCTTCGGAAGCATATATGGGAGAACGCCAGAGGAAAGGGTTTGTTATTTCTGTAAGACCGAGATTGAAACAGGAAGGCATTTTTTATTGGATTGTTTTACATTGAAAAAAGTATGGGATCTAGTCATTCAAAAAATTTATACAAGTTTTGGTCATATTTTAAGAATTGATAGCATTTGTTTTATATATTAAGGTCCTGATCAAACCAAAATAAATTTTATTGTCGCAAAAATTCAAAATCTTCTTTACAAACTTAGAAGCACTAAAACCCCCCTATCAAAAAATGTTTTTAATTTTGTGAATAGATTATTTGATGAACTCTAGTTTTAGATGTTAAAATGTCACAATTTATTTTCATGTATCTCAGATTTGGATGTAAGTTAATATCATATTAGTTTAAAATAAATGTTGTACGGGTGTACAAAAAAAAAAAAAAAGACCCTGAAACGAAAACTACAAAAATATTTATTAAGTACTTGCTTTTTAGACAAAACAATATTTTCTTTATTTTTGTTCATTTGTATTTTTGTAATAGTTGCTTTTGCAGTATGGAACAATACTGTAGATTTCTGTAGAGCCAACTTAAATTTTTAAAGACTTGAACGGGAAAAAGTGCAAAAATATTTGAACATTTTAAAGCTTTTTGAATAATTATATTACTCATTTTATTTATATTTGCATTTTTGAAATCTAAATAGTTGCTTTGCAGTAATATAGTTTTAAATCGATAGTTTTATATTGTTTTGTAGGTCTTTTAACGAGGAGGGTAAAAAATTAAACTGCAAAGTTTAATTATGTATTTATTATTTTTTTTGCTGGGGCTTCATATATTTATTAATTTACATAATAATGAAATATGACTTTCTTTTTTTAAATGATATTTCGATTTATATACAGGAAAATAATGTTTTTACATCTTGATTTTTTGTATAAATCATTGCTATTAATTTGCATTGGCTTGGAAAATCCCAAATAATAATCCAACTTTTTTTTCATCCAACATAAAATATATTATTGAAAATACAAGGACCTGAATAGTTTTGCTCTGTTTCTGGTATATAATTTTAGTGTATTTAATTTTTCACTCTATAAAATTTGCAGATTACCAATAAAATGGTTTGAACCCAAAGATAATAGATAATACAAGATGCGCAGAACGCAATGTTTTGATTCCTCTGATTAGAAAATAAAAACTGAAACGTCACACATGACGTCACATTATCGATTTGTTATGATTTATGGCATAAACATATCTATATTCTCTTTCTTTTCTATCATTATCCTTCTGTCTGTTTGATAGAAAGGACTACTACTTTTATGGACTAGTGAAAAATATAAATAACCAAACATTTTCAGATGTTAATAAATTGGCTGAGTTTTGGCCAGGAAATTGAAAATCTAATGGAAATAAGATATTATAAAACCAATTTCATTTTTTTGCTGAAAATCATGTGAATGTAGCTACACAGAGTCATAAAAATCTTATTTTTATATGAAATTATATACGAGGTTGTGTGGCTTCATCAATATTAGTCCACCATATTATTATTTATTATTGTTATTTATTTAAATGGTGTAGGTATTATATATACAGGCAAATCGTCTAAGTGATGACGTCACATTTTTGATTTTTATTATTGGAAATATCCCTCTTGGTTTGAATCGAATTTTTTTTCTCCTTTTAATTATAACATATGTGATTGGATAACTGTAAGTTCTTATTGAGCCAATCAGCAAACAGATGGAATCAATTGATGGATGCTATAAAATAGAAAGTGCAGTATAGTGTAAACCAACTTAATTTCTCTTTTTATTTGCATTCCATATAAAGAACAAGGAAAATTGGTTAATATAACTGTATATATATATATATAGTCAAACCGTGTTAGTGACAACTTGTTAGGAGCGGCCACTCGTCCATAGCCGTCACCAAAGATTTCCCTGAGAAGAAAAAAATAGTACTAAAACCATCTGTGTAAGGCAGCCAATTTTTGGCTTCCTTTAAGTGACCGCTGAAGACAGCGGTTTGACTGTATAAAGAATTCAATACAAAACCAGCAATGAATAAGTGTTGAGTGAAGATTAAAGAAGACAATTTAAAAAAAATACTACAAAAGAAAAGAACGATATTCAATGCATAAAACAAATAATGAAAGAGCAAGAAAATATTTTCCCAGCTTTTTTAAATGATAAAAAATGATACCCCTGTCGTTATTACCCATCATATATATTGACCCAACAGAGATATTCAAATAGCATTGATAATAATAAATGGATCTTTGGCTTAGATAGATTCTAAATGCGGAGGGGATGTGTGACCCGTACGTAAATTCATTTTTTTCCGTCGTATGGGAAATATCTGAACAAAAATGGATTTTCATGATGATCCACTTATTTATGCACAAATATTTTTTCTCTGATTTCATTTCTTATATAAAAGTCTAAGCAGTTGCGCATAAATTACATAGAAGACATTTTAGCCTTATACAATAACAAAATAACGATCTCAATAGATAAGCAAAAACAGTAAAGTCGCAAAGGTATAATAGACTTAGGTATGTTTGTTGTTGTTGATGATTTATTACAGAGCTACTATAGCCCTTGCCTTCATGGCTACTAATATAAAAAACATGTATATTTTTATGCAAACAATTAATTATACAATAATAATGATAATAATAAAATATTAATTAAAGAAAAATAAAAAAATATATAAAAGTAAATATTTTTTTCAAATTTTCATAAATACATTAAACTTAAGGAGCTATAAGGATCTAGACAACTCTGCCATTGTCTTTGCTACCTCCGAGCACTTGATAAGGTACAGTATAAAAAAAAATTACATTTGATAATGAAGGTTCTAGGAATAATTTTATAAAACACTTATACATAAGGAATTTCTGACAACGCATTGGTGTATAAGGAATTATTGATGCTAAGAATTTTTGATAAAGACACATTTGTATAAAATGTATTTTAAAAGCAAACCACTGACTTTGTGGCCCAGCATCCTAGATTCCTTTAAAAATGCATTTATACAAAAGTGTCTTTATAAAAAAATCCTATTATCAATAATTCCTTAGCCAAAAATGCGTTATCAGAAATTCCTTATGTATAAGTGTTTTATAAAATATTCCTAGAACCGATAATGAAATATCACGTTGAAATAAATACTTCTAGATTGGACCTACCACACCGCAACTTAATCTGGTATCAGCCGGTAGTGAATCTATCTAGGAGTTACGATCTTTATTATTAAAAATATGTTTAAAAGCACAAAAACATTTAGTCCCTTTAAAAATATGTTCTTTTTACTTTAATTTCTCCCTCGATAGCCATAATTTTTATATTGTTGGCGAGCAGTTAAAGATGAAATGGTGTGGAGTTTCGTCACCTTCAATACATAGTCTACAAGTTGGGCATATGTCATTTTCTTTCTTAAGTGGATGCCTCTTGAGGCCGATGAGCCCGCTAATAATGATGACAGAAATTTGAGCTCTTTCGAATTTGAAAATTTTATTTCCCATCTACAGATTCGGGACGAACAATTTCAACTACAGATAAGATCTCATCTCCCGCCACTTGGTTCTCCATGTCCTCAAAGACGCTTGTCGAAGGGCTTTCTTGGTTTGACATAATGATACGGGTACAGAGACAGGTGTGCCTCTCCTGGCATCGTCTTTGAGGACAATGACTTCGTTTCCAGTGTTTTTGTCGTTGTGTCTTCTTATCCATCCAATTGTAATAGTACATATTGAGTTGTTTACTGTATTTTTACAGACGATAATTTATGCAGACAAAACCAGCTTCATCTCGAGACTGTTGATGGCAGTGAGAAAGGATTAATACCTTATGTCCTCTTCATATATATGTATATATCAATGGAGATGATTGAAAAGGCTCTGAATAGCTTCCACCTCAGCTCGGAAAGCTGTATTTGTTTCATCGAGTATCAAGCTTTTCCTTGGTGGAGAACAGTGCCCCCCCTCGTCGAAGCCCATCCCTCACCTGTCTGATTATCGATTCTTAAACCGTCTGTATGGCCAACCAGATCAAATTCATCGATGCACCATATTTTTCGCATACTACCAGAACAAAAAGGTATACTAGGAGAGGATGAGTTGGCACATCATTTATAAGTGTTTATCAGGGGGAGGGGGCGCAAAAATTTCCTATGTACCAAAGGGGGGGCCCAGCAGAAAAAGTTGGGAACCACTGTATTAGGTGACCTCTACGCAAAAGATCGAACCATTAAGTGGATTTCTTTCTCCTCTGAAGTTTGTCATACATGCACGGTCCATAGCATAAATAAGAAGTGCCATAAAGCAGTATTTCCAGTAGTGAGTGTGGACCTCATGGCTCCAGTGATACTCATGAGGTCAATCTCTCCAACTTGCTGAGTTAATCATTTTTACCTAAAGTTTTGGAGCAAATACAACAGCAGTGCATCTAACAATAAATCTGACGGAGACTCATAATAACAATTTGGACTTTCGTGGGTTAAGATCCAGTCTGATCTGACAATAATTCTCTACGCCAATTAACTCCTCTGGCTTTTGAGACTGCATTTTTTATTATTTAACGATTCAATATATTTGTTTTTGAGGGACAATTCTTTCTATTTATAGATTCGGATTTGAAGTTAATCATCAAAAATAAACAAGTCAAATTTGTTCAAAAGTGAGTGTCATAAACCATGTGGTAGGTTTGTTTATTCAATACATCATTCCCTTCCAACTAACTTTGTAAAGAATAAATATTTATTTATACTTAAATAATCACACATTAAAGCAAAAAAAACCATTGCTTACATACATATAGGTACAATTGATCCCTTACAGAGTATGTCGAACATAATTACCTCCGCCGAAGGAGGTATTGTTTTCAGTGGCGTTGTTGGTTTGTTTTATTTGTTTGTCAGCAGGATAACTCAAAAAGTACTAAACGGATTCGAATGAAACTTTGTGGAGTTGTTGGAAATGGCCAAAAGGAACAAGTGATTAAATTTTGGCATCTCTAAGTGCTTTTTAATATGCAAAATGAGCAAAATACTACTACTAATAATAATGAAATTGGGTCTCTATTCAGGGAGTAGAAAGAACAAACGCTAAAAAAATATTCATTGACTTATTATTGTTCATATATCAGCTCAGGACTATGTTAACCCAGTGACGTGCTTATACTTCTTCCGTCTTCCCATCTCTGAGTCTTTTTTTAATATGCAAAATGAGCAAAATACTAAATGAAATGGGGTCCTCTATTCAGGGAGTAGGAAGACAAACGCTAAAAATATTCATTGACTATTATTGTTCATATATCAGCTCAGGACTATGTTAACCCAGTGACGTAGCTTAAACTTCTTCCGTCTTCCCATCTCTGAGTGCTTTTTAATATGCAAAATGAGCTAACAGAGAGGAAACAATGATTAGAGATAGAAAATCGGGCGTGTGAAGGGAGAATGTTGAATAGGAATGTTGTGGGGATCGGCGGAGGTACACACTCTCTGAGTGTATAATTTCTTGTTAATTATTTTCTTTGCTCTCTCCTCACTCATTATTCACCAAACACACCTACTTATGTAGACATATATGATTGGATTATAATTCCGTTAAGTGATTCAAATGAATCACTATTCATTTGTGGGGATCGGCGGAGGTTTGCACTCTCTGAGTGTATACATGCCTCTAGTTATTTTTGCGTTCGTAAAAAATAAATATTTGAACTGAAAAGAAGAAGGGTTTCCTCAAAGAAAAACCGGTTATTTTGATAGAAGGGAAGCCCTTTAAATATAGTTTGGATATAGATGAATAATCTGAAAATGCAAAGTGTCAGAGTCAAAGAATAAGAATCACTGGGATTTATTGTACAATAATTTTTCCTGCGTAAATTGTAGTAAATCTGTATTTTTTAGACTAACTATTAAAAGGGTCAACTTAAATCAAGAGTTGGCAATCACATTTGAACTCTGATCATTTTTCAAACAATGGCATCGCAGGCCATAGTTGTTGTTTTGTTGCTGATGTGGGTTTCCCCTTTTAGGGGGGGGGGGGTTCTACTATTGAAATTATTATTTATTTTGTTATATTAATATTGAACAAACATCCGAACTTGAAGCCTGATGATGAGTCTGAGTTTAGGACTACCACTCCGCAGACTACCACCCCCCCCCCCCCATTCGGACTAGCACCCCCGACAATCACCCCCAGTGCCACTCACCCCAGTGTCATTTACTCCCCGTTACTAAGAATTTCTATCCCTTAAAGTCCACTTATGGAGTTAACTATGTTTTCTTTATGACAAAATGGCATTATTGTTTGAAATCTAAGTTCCTAATATCGGTCAAATATTTTCATTTTATCTTTATATAAAGACTTTAAGCGATAAATTTGAAAAGTTATAATTTAAGGATACGAAAATAATGAAATTTCTTGAATAATATATATGCTAATCAATCAAGTAAAAAAAAAAGACCGATAATAGGAACATAGGTTGCAATTTTGCCATAGTTAACTTCATAAGTAGACTTAAAGGGATAATAAATATTAGTAACGGGGGATAAATGCCCAGGGGGTGATCCTCGGGGGTGCTAGTCCGGGGTTGGTAGTCCTGTTACGGATGCGTCTGATGTTTCGAGACGATTTATTAATCTTAGTCGTGAATCTCTATGCATTCAAATACACATAATGGCACCCTTACATATCACCAGTCTTTGACGAGTAAAACTCTCATTCGTGAGTGTCAGGTTTTTTTCCAGTAGAGTGAAAAGACGTCTTATCACTTTTTGGCAGAGCGTGATTTTATTTGTCTTAAGGAATGATGGCTCAAAAATGTTGATGCTTTACCCAACAGGAGCTGAAGCAGATTCCAGCCATTCATATAAATTGTAACATTGGTTACTAATTTTCATTACAGAGGTAGAATGAGACAAAAACATGGTTAAATTGGTTGTTTGTTCTAGGGTATGGTCTAAGATACTCGTGTTTATTCAATTCGCTTAGATGAAATAATCAATCTCAATGTCTACTCCTGGATCCTTCCCTCGAACAAACAAACAAAACACGAGAATTGGGAAAATGCATATAATTTAATTCCATTGAAACATTTATATGTTTGAGTTCGCTGGTGTTATGCCGACTGTTATACTGTCGTCCCTTGCAAAGTCGCGACGGCCTGGATCAACTACACGACCACCGCGATATATATGAGGGTCGCGATGTTGATCATATTGAAATTTAGAGAGATTTGACATCACCTGGCGTTTAAACCTACCGCCATTTTGCCTGTTGGCGTACGTGCGTCTGAATACATGTACGCGGCCGGACCTTTTTTTTGGGCCGCCATCTTGCTTTTTCGAAGACTAAAGGATGAATTATCAATAGGTGAATATTAGACTTAAGTTTTTTGTGTGAAAATTCTGCCATTGAGTTCATATGGGGACGTTTTGCCGTGAAAAAACGGGAGCCGAGCCGTCGTTGCGTAGTAAAAGAACTGCGAGATGTCGCATCGAGGGGAAGTAGCGAGGGCTGACTGTATTTCGTGTCTCTCATGGATGCTATTACCGTTCCAACCTGTGCGTCAATCACAGATATTCCACTCGGTGTATTGCCATTTTAGGGCTATAATATATATCTATGCACATATTTCGAAATCTATATACTTTTCCCCCCTCTTCTAAAAATATGGGTTTTCACACATTAAATACATTATATGTCGTCTCTTGGACAAAACAAAATTTGCCGACCCCTGACCTCTATAAATGTACATGCTGAGCAAAAATGCTTTGAAAGAACAAAGTTTTCATTTAAAAGCTATTAATTGTTATTAAAAAAAAAACAATTAGAAAATGGCGGCTGAAATTATTCAACTAAAGAATAAATCTTCTTTAAAAGTATCTTTACTTTTCTGATATTTACTGGTCATAAAAGTATATGACTGGGATTTTACATAGCTATATACATTTCTTAGTAAGGGGCTATAAAACGTATTTAGTACTATATTTTAATGGTAGTCCTTCAAAATAATACGCAATAGAACAAATGACGCTACAAATTGATGAAACGAGATCTATAGAAGACGTTGTTGTAATCACGAGAGCTAAAAGGGAGTGCGATAGCCGTATGCAATAAGGGATGTTCAACTCTCAATGTTGGGGACGCAGGGTCGAATCCCGAGAGGGGATGGCCATTTTTGGTCTACCTCATTGATAAGATTCTAGGTTCGATTGACTAATTTTAATGCTATTATGCTTATTTATATCCAGTTGGATACAATTATATCGAACCATATTTAAATAAAGAGCTAATTTCAATATTAACAGTATTGAAAGGGTAAGGTTATTTAATAAATAAAATAAACAGAATGAATAAGAGCGCCAAGGTTTGTTCTTGTTTACGATATTTTTATTACAATAATAAAGTGGTTATAACTTTTGTCATAAAATCTTATGGTGATATCTCACCTTAAGGAAGATGGGACAATATATCATTGAATTCATCTAGAACATCACTGAAATCACAATTGTTACTTTTAACCAGAGCTGCTACTACCGAATGTAAATCGGTATTCGATACTACCGACGGTAGATTTCAAGTATCGAACCGATTATATGATATTCGGTAGAAAATAATGAATACCGTACCAATTGGCAATCGGTACGGTATATCTGAAAGTATGACTTTTGTGGCATTCACATAGAGACATAAAGAAATAGAGAGCTTATTCCCTTCAATAACAGAGAAATATTGTTCAACTGTTGCTCTGCCATGCGCTCCCTAGTGTGAAGAACTTGAACTTCGAAAATAAATGATCAACTATAACTTATAGTATTATACATAGAGCAGATACACGAATAGACATTCAATATAAGCAAATGCTATGCGTTGAATACTAGAGTAACTGAAAGTGCATTTAATATCGGACAATAAGAGACAGTAAATAAACTATAAATCTATAGCCTTCCATATCCTACAAAATCCAAGTATATATGTAATTATTATTTTTTTCATCAGCAAGGTATATATTCTATTTTAAATATATACAACACATAATTATATATAAATAAATAAACAAATAATAAAAAGGAAAATTGTGTTTCATAAAATCATAAATAAACATTCTAGTTTAAAATTATTTTCCTTTTAAAGACCACAAACTCTTATATACAGTAAATACACATATAAAATATAAAAGATTAAAAATAAAATTCCGTACAGTATAAATGATGAACAATAAAAACATAATCAATTTTCATTCATATCTTCATGAACTTTTTATACTGTTTAATAATTATTTTGAGCGATTTCGCATATTTTGGTGACAAGGATGGAGAATACTTCAGAACTTCGGCTGCGTGGTTCCAGAGCAAATTTTGCGGTTTTGAGATTCTCAGAGAAAAAGCCGCGTATCGAGCGGCGGCGGATATCATTATTCCTCTTAGTTCATTGTCCTCGGTCAGTTTTCCTTCTGTAAGCTGCTTAGCTATATATGCCTTGCAATTGCTCAAAGATGAACTAATAGATTTTTCCTCTTCTTTATAGCCTTGTCCTTTGGTCGGGAAGCCAAAAAGAATAGTCGCTTCTATATATCTATGTTCATAATCGGAAATAAAGCCCGAGTTCAAATGAACGAATCTTTTGATAATTGCCAATGATGGGCAATCACAGAAAGCGTGTCTGATGTTCACATACATTCTTCCACAGTCCTTACAATGTTGTGAGAAACTAATTAAGTTGGCGGAGATTTGTAGCTGTGCTGTGAACTTTTTCCCATCATTTATGCCCATCAATGACCGCATTACTGTTTTTGCCCATTCCTTAGGTAATTTAAAATTGTCTATTTGCTTTTTGACAATCTCCATCGCGTCTCCCGATTTAGGTTCATTGGTGGATAATTCAAATGCCAGGGAGTCAAAGGAATATGTTTCTTGGCTCCCCTCATAAGGGAAAATAAAACCTTCCTGTTTGAAAAATAGTTGTTTGGTCCAGGTCTCTGTATGTTAGGATGTTTTTTCCAGGGCAATATTTTCCAATTCTTCTGGTTGATATATTAACGATTTAAAGAATGGTTTTCTTTTTATATTTTACCGAATAATGTCCGTGGTGCTATTAGAGTCAAAAAGAGGCTGAATGCTCCATATTATTCTCTGAATAGCTCCTCATTCCTCCGAATGTTTAGATATTTCACTATTTGACAAATCTGTGCCAAACATAAGTTTTTTTAAATAAAAGAGTCTGTAAAATATTCGTGCCACTCCATTTCAGGCTTTAAAACGAGGTCATTAAAAACTTCAAAAAAATCTTGTTAATTTTTTTTGAAGCAGTACTAGACCTCCTCCAAGCTGTGTTTTTTTTTTTTAGTATGTCCTGTAAACAAAAGGCATAACCATTTGTTTTCCTCCTCTATGAGTTTTTCTCCGACTGTTGGTAATGCTGTAGAGGTGTAAATAACTTGGGAGATCAATTTTGTGTTATAGAGGTCAATGCGTTTTTGTAGATTAAAACCCCTCCACGCTTGACACCACCTGTGTGCCTGCCCATTCAGGCTTTCAAAATTGCTGGGCGAAGGTCGATTCGACTCCCATTTGATTCCCAAAATATTGAGTGTTTCAACAACTCTGCACCCTCCGATCGTTAAGGATGGTACAGGACGCCAAATGCCTATTGGAAGTATTGCCGTCTTGTTAGTATTCACTTTCAATCCAGTAGTCCGTGATAATTTTTCAAAAAAGCAACCAAAATTTACACCCTCTTCGTGAGTTGTTCCTTTGAATTTCCTTGTACCATTAACGTAATATCGTCGGCGTATAGGTCGATAAGATGTTTTCTTTTGTTCATTAAAACGCCAAAGCCTCCATATTTACGCTTTATTAATGTACTTAAAAGTTCCATAGAAGCTACGAACAATAGAGGTGATACTGGGCATCCCTGCCTACAGCTCCTTTCCAGGATTATAGGATCGCTTTGTTGACCATCTATCACAATTGTGGACGAACATTATATAAAAGAGAGCGTATGGGGTAAAATATTTTTCTAGGGAGAAACTTTTTACAGCTTTAAAAATGAAGTTATGACTAATGGAGTCAAAGGCCTTGCTAAAGTCGATGGCAATTATTGCTCCATATTTCTGTCCTTGGCAGGTGGAATTCATGGCTGTTTGGATGTTTCTAGAAATATCTGCAATATTTCTTTTTTTCAGAAATCCCTTCTGTTCATGCCCAAGTTTCTTGTTAAGAATCGGTTCTATTTGCCGTGCTAAGATACCCGCTAAGATTCGGTATGACTCGTTCATTATCGTCAAAGGCCTCCAATGATCTATTAAATTTCCACTTCCTTTTTTGGGAATGAGCGAGATTCTACCACGAGTTGCATCAGCAGGGAGAGACCCCTTGGTTTCCATTTCCTGTCTAAGTTTCAATAAATAGGGAGATACTTCTTTCGCACAATATGTAAAAATTTGCCTCTGATGCCGTCCGGTCCAGAGGCTTTGTTGTCCCGATAAAACTTTTTAATATGTTGTAGAATATTATCATGCGTAAAAATAGATGCGGTTGTAATTTTTTAGGACGAGGAAAGCTGTTTCTCGAACAACCTAGTAACAATTGGTAGGTGTTGTGAAAAAGTTTAAGAATCGATTTTGTGTCCTTAATAACTATTCCATTACTTATTATTTTATCTATTCCTTTGCACGAGATGTACTTTTCCAATTTAAATCTTGTAGTCTTCTAAAAGGGTTTGTTCCAATTCAATTTTTCTCTCATCTCCCCCTCCACTGTTTCAGCCACTCCAATGGTATTAAGGGTTTCAGAAGTTATCATTTTCGCGAACAATGAGCCATTATCCATTATCTCCTCTATGTCCCCTCGAAGTTGCTCAATTGTTTTTTGTTTTTGAAGTAAAAAAGTTAGCGTCGTAGCTCTTATTGTTTTATTAAATATTTTTATTATTTTTTGGCATGTAGCCGCTGGTTTAAAATTTTCTTGAAGTTTCTTTTTTATTTGTAGTGGAAATTCTTCACTCTGGATAAGCCAATTATGGATCCTAAAGGGCTTAGATGAGTGATTAAATAGTTCGATTTCTAATATTTGTGATCCGAAGATGGTTCGAATCTAAAACTTGCTTTTTGTAATAAATAATATAGACATGATATAAGAATATGATCGATTCTTGAGGTTCTGTTTCCGTTCCTCCAAGAGTAAAGACATTGACCTCTACTGAATTTCTCCATTACATCAAACAAGTGAGTGTCTTTTATTAGTTTTAGAGCTATAGACTTATTTGGATGTAAGTCTCTTTCAAAGTCCACATTGAGATCTCCAGCCACAATGCGTGGTAGTGGATAATTTATGAGGAGATTTAAAATTGATTCGAAGAATACAGGCAATTTTTTATTTGGTCCATATGCATTGATAATATTAAGCTCACAGTTACTTGAATAGACTCGAATTTTGATTTTGTGCCAGTTACTGTCAATATCACTTTCGTGAACACATTTTGAACTTGCTACAGACTTAGATACCATCGTAGCAACCCCACGCTGTACGCCGTTTCCAGTAAAAAAGACAACAAAATTGGTTGGAATACAAAAGGTACAAGAGCCTGAACATGAAGAAGAAAACAAGACTTTATATCTTTGACATCGTTATTTTATAAAATTAATATGTATTGAATAAATAATCTCTAATAAATTATAACAAATGAGTATTTAATGTCCTTTGTTATACTTGATATAAGTAATGCTAATAAATTAATAACAAATCGAACTGTAATATTAATAATCTGTCCTACGATTCTGTATAACCAATATACCCAAGACATTCTGCGAATACTATGAACTTATAACAAGTGGAATCACGTGTATTTAAAATGTCCCTCGGAGACGATACCTGCATACAATATACCCACTGCTCCTTGTGGATCGTCCTTATCGGAGGTTGAACTGAGACTTTTTGTGTTAGAAAATAAAACCCCAGTGCACGGTATTTAAAGATAATTACTGCAATGCTATTAAACCAAATCCATGTCAGCCTTATATTGAATTACGAATATTTCGAACTCTCCTTGAAGCTTTCAGCATTTATATCTATCAAATTTAATTATTGTGAATTATTAGCACTTAGAATATTATATTATATATATATATATATATATATTATACAAATGATGTTCTTATGTTAAATGTGTATTTTTTATGGTTCAAAGTTGTAAGTTTTTATTCTCCGAGCAATTTTGAAAGATGTCGTTACGAATCAGGTTTTTTTGTTGGGTGTTGTATTACTAGATAAATACTTCGTTTTCTATCAGATGAAACAATCCACTTTCAATATCTATCTTCCAGGGGAGGGGGTGCAATCTATTTCATGAATTTACCGTCTTTCAATCTTGAAGAATTATCATAAATAAGTAACGATCAACCCTTTTTAAAGTAGCGATGAACAATAGTGTCAATAAAAGGTCAACTTAAGCAGTTATCATTTGTCGCTCACGGAAGCAACTGTTATTTAGTAAAAATGAGCTGGAATTGTTTCAACTATCTAAGATCGGTGTTCAATATCACTATGGTTAAATTTCAATGGTCTGAAGAAAGATAGCGAGGGTGCAATTCATTTATAAAGAATCAAGATTCCGAAGATAACGAGGAGGGGTGATTATTTTAAGGTTTATCTACGAGGGTGGAGGGAGAAATCAAGCTTCTGATGAAAAAGATCTTCCTCACTTTCCAATGCAACACTACCTATCGACAAAAATGGCGCAATTGATTACCTTTAATTTATATTAAATTATATATATAATATCTGTATTGTAACATATATCAATGGTACCATCCAATACAATTCCGAATATGAATTGAAATTTCCCGTCCTGTAGAATGATTATAACTCTCTTAATGATATAGACACTTTAGTGGATCAAATATGAACACAAGAAACACAGTCATATTACTTATATCAAGCTTGTGAACGGAACAAAAATTGAACGGCGTTCAGCTGAACGCACGTTCAATGAACGGAACGCTGAACGGAATGCAATTTTTTTTTAACGCAAAAAAAGTTTTGCGTTCAGCGTTCAATTTTTTGGAGATTCTTTTCTAAAAAAACCTCATCACTTTTTTGGAGAAAAAAAAAAACGTCGTCACTTTTTTGGGAAATTATTTTCTAAAAAAAAACGTCACAACTTTTTTCGGAAGTTCTCTTCTATAAAAAAAACGTCGTCACTTATTTAGGAATTCTTTGCTAAAAAAAGACCCTCTTATGTTGTGATATCGACGTTCTGCGGACCTCAGGTTTATATCATTTGAAAATCGGTTCGGGCTCATTTTTTATATGAAAACCCTAAATAGTACTTCCATTTTTCAAAATTACACAATGTTATTTAAAAAAAGATTTGAACGCTGAACGCAAAACATTGAAGGGAACGCTGAACGGAACGCTATTTTTTTTTAACACAAAAAAGCTGAACGCTCACAAGCCTGCTTATATCACCTTAGTAGATCATGTGCTATCATATAAAAATCCTCCCTTAAAGTTGTACTAATTATGTGTGTGGGTGATCATATATTTATTCTTTGTACTTATAAAAACACCATGTCGCATGACAAGTTTTAGATATATATATATATATATATATATATATATATATATATATGTATATATACGTATAATATTTACTATTTTAATTCCGTTTTATATAATTTTTACGCCAGCTAATATTTTTTAACTGAACAATTACATTTCAATAATTTATAATAAAATGGATCACACTCAATGAATATTAATACTTCAATGAATTAAAGCAACAAAAAAAAAACCTTCCTTACAGAAAATATTATAAATTTGAAAAAATACTCATTTTAATTTTTATAGGTGATTTACCAACTTTTTCTACTCTCTTACTTCGATAAATATGAACATTAGCTCCAAAATATATTCTTTTAACTTCATTACTGAAAAACAGTTTTGTTTTAATGAATATAAAAGTGTAGCATTTTTCACTTATTAAATACAAAGCAAAGAAAGTTAGCATTTTATATCTGGTCAACCAATCCCAATGACCATGATATTATATATTAATTAATATAAATAAAATAGCAAACAACTTTGATCATGGCATACAAATAGAAAATAAAAATTTCCACTCATTGCGCTGAATAATCGACACTTGATGATTGGAGGAGAAGACTTCTATTAAAGAGCTCCGTCATTGACTTTTTTTGAAAAGTCACTTTGCATATTCGAACAATGAGTTGAATTATTAGCTCAGGTGTTTACAATTGTCATTGTAAAGACATACACGAATAATATTCATAATATGACTTAAATGATACGGATAATTTCAGGTGAGTTGGGGAGTATATTGCAGCTAAACAAACACCAAAAAACAAAAGTTTTTGGGAAAATTTATAACACTACTTTGCTCCTTTGTAGATTGTCATTCAGTATTCATAAAAAAAATCCTCAGTTTGAATGTCAAAGGACTTCATACCCCAGATACAAACAATTTTTGCAAAGCCATCGTCCTCTTCGGTCTTGGCAGATCTCTTTCTGCAAAATCTAGAGCAATAAATAGCACTCTCTTAAATGCCAAAGCTCTTATAGCTAAGAGGTTAGCATCTCACTCTCCTATCAGTCCGTGGGAGGTAAGGGCAATTATTCTAGCGGCTGCGGCAAGATACGCGGCGTTGGACCTCAAGATCCCCTCTGTCACCCATGGAAAGTGGAGTTGGGCTGCTGATGTAATTCGCTCCTTCCCTTCGTGTTCCCTGCCTTATGGAAAAATTATTAAAAAACTTTTACGCCAATTCAAGGATTTAAAATAGACCGGTTTTATCGTTAATTTATGTTTTGTTTTAGATTGTCAAGTTGTTTTATTATAATTGTATTTTAGTGTTCGTTCATATTTGATGTTAAAATTTTAAACTAAAATGTTTAATTATGTTTTTACGCATTAACATCTTTTTATAAATTCTGTATTTTAATGCTTGTATATATTTTTATGAACTGTGGAAAAAAAATTATGAATTGGACGTTTTCAAATATAATAAGTACATTTACTTATCATTTTTAAATATTAATCACAATTAATTAATTACTTGATCTTAAATCCAACTCTGGCTTTTATAAAAGCAAAAGAAGAACAGTTATTAATAATAAACTAAAATATTTTTTTAATTGAAATGCACATTAAATAAAAGTACAACTTTAAAAATATGTTTAAATTACTAATATTGGGTTGTTTAAGTAATAAGTATTTATGGATGTATAAATTAACTCTTGAATTAAAGAAAATATATTCAAGAAAGAAATGCTTCAGTATTTATCGGAAGATTAGTATGTAACAATCAACTAAACCTTTCACGCAACATATTCCAAACCATTTATTCTCTCTCATATATAAGTGACTTGTTAAAATGAAATAAAGATTTATTAGATGTTGGTTAACATATTTGAAATGCTCAAACTTTAATTAATTATCAATTAACATATAATTCACCTAAATATGTTCAACATTATTCATTTTTAATGAATGTGGTAATGAAAAGACTATAAGGATTTTCGTTTAGTAATTTAATTCCGAAGTTGGGTTATCAAATTTGGTGTAAAGATAATTTTTGGCATTATTATCATATTAATGTCATCGGTTTTGACAAATAAAATTAGTAAAAATTGGAAAAATAATATTTCAATTTGGATTTTACGGATTCTAATAAATAGCCGTCATTTTATTCCATTTATTTATTAAGTTTCTCTTATTCTTATTTTTTGTTATATTTTTCCCGGGACCTCTAATTTGAAACTAAAATGAGTTATGATATTTCTTTACAAAAATAGCCCCGGTTATTAAAAAAATACATGTATGTATAATAAAATATATACATTTTATTGAATAATGGAGAAACCATATTCTTTCTATTGAATGCTTGATATGCTTTATAGATTTTGTCAAATAACTCAGAGTTCACAAATATCAAGTGTAGGAAACAAAGCATTTTTTCTTCTATCAAGGGCAAAATTGTACGTCATTAAAAAGTCTTGAATGTGTTTTCAATGAAGCAATTAAGTTATATTAGCACAAATAAATTTGTTATATAGTTTATGATAGTCTTTAATGATTATAAATGCATTCATATCAGGAGTACACCAAAAATAAACTTTCCCTGATAATACTTCGAAGAACCAAAGGCAATTATTTCCTCTCAGTTCGGAGTCCCAATATATACTCTCTTTAGTACTAATCACTGATATACCAATTAGCTAAATGAGCGCGAAATATTATGGAAAT
>CP045899.1:1780980-1807206 GCA_013387185.1 Caligus rogercresseyi
CGGTCTAATTGACTGAACGAGGACTCGCTTAGTCCTTTCATTGAATATTAATATTATACTGGTTTTTATCAAAAATCTGACGACATAGGATATAGTTACCTACACTATAGAAGTACACACAAGGATATATATGTTCGGACATTTTCTTTTAGGTCAAAGGGACACTCGGGTTGTTTGGCTCACTTTACGCTCCGGGCCCTCCATATTTTTTAATTTAAAATTGAACGTAGAATTTCTTATCAAAGAATAAGGGCTGCATATTGACTGATTTATATTTATTCTTTATCCCCATATGTTAAAAAATAATGATTAACAAAACAAGCTGGTAACTAAATACTTCAGATCACAAAACCTTTTGAGGAAATTTATTGGCATATTCTAATATAAATGGGATCTTTATCCATATAAGTTTATTTATATATATTGAATCTCTCGAAGTTTTATTGATGTTGCTGAACATGTTTAGTTTTTTTATATAAGAAATAATGTAATTCGATTAGATAATTAATATTTATATATGGGAACAATTGCAATGTTTCAAACTTGCAATTAAGTAAGGCCTAGAGGTAACATTTTCTTCAGGAATACATCGGGTCCATTAATTTTATAAAGAGAGGATAAAATAGCTACGGATAAAAATATTTTATACGGGGAGAATCCTCAAATATCTACAACATAAAATTAAGCTGTTAATTGTAGACCTCAACACTACTGGAGAACAAACCATAACACACTTTTATAACATTGTTGAGGTCTTATTGTGTTGACAATAATATGATATGATAAAAAGGTATTTATTCATCCCTGGAATAATGGCGTGGTCCATTTTGCCGGAATATATATTCATGAATTAACTAACCATTTAAGTGACTTGTAGTTTAACACAAAAAAGTTCTGCTCATGGCCTTTTTATAGTCTAGAATTGTGGATTCTTGGGTGATCGTTAGGAATGGAAATCTGGAGCTTAGTCTTGGTGCTTTCATATTATATGACTGTTTTTGGCCGAGAGAGGGATAGAAGGAGAGAGGGAGAGAGAAGAGGAGGAGAAAGAGAGGGAGAAAGAAAAAGTGAGAGATAAACTTCTCTCACTCCCTCTCTCTTTTTCACGGCCAAAAACAGTCATAGAATCTGTAAGCACCAAGGCTAAGCTCCATATTTCCATTCCTAGTGATTGTATATCTGAGTTCCTCCAGTTCTTTTAACCAACTCAAAAAGTATAATTACATATATCAATCTATTTTCTAGAAAAACATTTTGCTTCCCTTCAAAATTAATAAAATGTTATCAGAATACACATAAGTAACCTCTTGGATTTATAATAAACACCAAATCTGCACGAAAAGAGAGAGGAATGTACTTTTGTGTAAGAGAGGGATCCATTACTCCATGGGACAAAACGTCCTAAAAATATTTTATATGATAAAGAAGCTATCAAATAAACAAGTAACATACTTTTTTTCGTTTAATGTCATCCAAGGGAATTGCCATCAGTGCTTTTTTCAAAAGCCCTCATAATAAAATATTCCATATTTTATATTTACTGCATTTGTGTATGCATATATTTACCATAGCGTGAGAAGTCACTTCAGCAAATATTTAATTGTGTACTGGTCTTATATAGCCAAGTAAACCTTACGACAACAATAATATACTTAATCTCTTACGTCACGGATAGTATATGCACACGCCAGTACATAAATGAAATTACATGCTGACTTACTGTGGTTAAAACTATATTACATTATTTTTTTTTACTGAAAGTATTGTCGTTAGTGGAATCATATTTGCATTTAAAAAGCTTGCGGACAAGAGATATCATTTTATATCAAATTAACTTTAGCTTTTCAATTAAGTTAATAAATATCACAATAACATATTTCTAGATTTATAGCTATTGATACGCTTAATGCATGATTCAAATTCTGTAATAGCCGCCAAGTTCTACTATCATATATGGCAGTAACTTTCAGAACCTTTAAAAGAACAAAAAGTTGGGCACGGATAAAAGTATTTTAATTTATACGAATCAAATGATCTACTTCTCTCTAGTCTTTGACATTATGACCTTTCCAATGTGATTGCAAACTACTATCATTAAAAACAGCGTGTAGTGATAAATTGGTTACAGTAAATAACTTGAATTTATCATTGCATACGTCAATTTTTATAGGTAGATATCATAGAAGGAAGAAAAAAAGAATGATCAAGTTAATAATTCCATCGAACGGTTAAAACCACATTGTCACAAATGTTAGAAATATATATACAGCAATATATAATTCTTAGCAGCCGGGAGTCAAATGATACATTTGATTATCCCCCAAAAAAATAATAAATTCTTCAAAAACATGTGACCAGTGAGCTCGACTTTACTGCTTGGTAATATGACAAAAAAAAACTTACCAAAAAAGTGATAAAAATACTTCTTCCGGACTCTTAGAAGTAATATCGATCAATATAGACAACTTTAGATCGTTCGTCGAAGTGAAAATAATGTAAAGTTGAACACGCTTTAATGTTTTTCCTTTTAAACGAGCCCTGTCATCGTATTGTCGAATAAGAAACGCTGAAAGTAAGAATTGCCCACATGTGTTTTTCCTGTGTAGCTAAAGAAATGCAATTTTTAAAAATGATTAAAATATTTTTGTTAAATATATTATTACTTTGTGGCTTTCAATTGGTTGGTGGATTTCTTAACAGGCTTTTCAAAGTATACATTTCGTGTGCAATTAATATTTGACGTACGGCGTGTTCATGAACTACACATTCGAATTATCTTATGAATAATGGATCGTTAATTTTCTACACTTTTTGTTGGGTGAGTTACGATATTCTCACAAACTTATATATTTTGAATAGAATCCAGAAGATGAAAAGGTCATTCATTCAAAGAACATGTTTTATATTAGGTGAATGATCATACAAATATTCTTGCCCAATTGTGATTATAATCTCTTTCGCTCACGTGATTTAACTAAGTTTTCTATAATATTTGTCCAATGAACTTTCTAAAAACATTAGTATTTTGAGCACTTGAATTAAGGAAGTCTCAAAACGATCCAATCAAAGCTAATTGATGTTTGAGGTAAATTTACCTGTTAATAAATCCACCAACCAATTGAAAGCCACAAAGTAATAATATATTTAACAAAAATATTTTTAATCATTTTTAAAAATTGCATTTCTTTAGCTACACAGGAAAAACACATTTGGGCAATTCTTACTTTCAGCGTTTCTTATTCGACAATACGATGACAGGGCACGTTTAAAAGGAAAAACATTAAACATTCTTCTCACTTAATACATCTGCATTTCAAAATGTATTTTTAACGCCAAATTTATTATAAATAAGATACTCAACTGAAGCATTTAATAGACCCTCAGCTGCTAGTTTGATAATTTAAAATAATAAAATGGCTATTCAAATTCCAAGTTTTTGCGATGTTTTTATTCCCTTTAAAGAATCGTACTTTTATATTACACTAGAGTAAACCAAATATCATCAAAATGGCCGCCAAATGGAGGTCTATAATTTGCTTCCTTATATGTATAAGTATAACAATATAAATAACTCTCATCGTTTTTTTTCTAATCCCTTTAGTTGTATTTAGCATCGAAGTATATCAGTTAGTGATCTCAGTGGTTACACCAAAGCTCTCTTATTATTGTTTTTAATATATATAAGCCCAGCATGGTGTAAGGGTGTTTCTCTGCAATTTCATTGCATTTATTTAATTAACTTCCCAGGTCCGGACACTTTTTGAAAATACAAATAGGATTCCGCCGTAGAATAATTATTTTTAACTATATATGCGTGTAAAGAAATAACTATTATTTTGTTTTCATCATGTGTGGCGGTGTCTAGATTTTTAAAAGTTTATATAGATAAAAGAAGGATATTTAGAGAGATGGATAGAGAACAAACAGAAGGGAGGGGGCAGGGATAGAAGAAAAATGTCACTTTTTTCTTTTTCTTCTTATTTTTAAATATGCGATTTAAGGGGGTTTATAAAGTAAGAATTCTGACGTGGTGGAATATTGGATTAAACAAAGAATGCGAAGGGAGGACTATGCCTTGAATATTTTGACGACCCTAACGACGTAGCGTCGACAGATGGGACACTCGGACATGATTTTCCCACAGGCGATACAGGTGCACATGTGTCCACACTCCAACATGACGCAGTCCACTTTGGCATCCATGCAGATCTTACACATCTCCTCATCGTCCATATTGTCTTTGTCTGAAAAGAAAGGAAATTTGAATAGAAAAGTCGCGGGTAAAAGTTAAATATTTATATTCAATAATAATTTTCTAATGGATTTATTCACCTTTTTCATTCAAACAAAAAAGAACTCATGAATTGTTTAATGCAACTGCATCTGAAAAACACACTTTGTGTGGAAAGAATAGAATTGTAGTAAGATAAAAATAATATTAGTGCTATTAATATATATATATATAATTTAATGCGAATGAGGTTATTACAGAAGGCTTTATTTTTAGTTCAAAATAGATTGATTATACCAAAAATCCAATAGTCCATTTCATATTACCCTTGCCAAAAACTCCAAACATAGATGAATCTTTCGCATCAAAATATATTTATCTTTTAAAAAACCTACATAAATAAACCAAAAAAATATTTGAGAAGGCTTTTCTTTGGTCGTATCAGTTCAAATATTATAGAAAACATGGCCTCAACACCAAAATGAATCTTGAATGGATCGGATTAAACATAAATAAACCTTTAAGTCATTCGAGAAGGCTCTTCTTTGGTCATATTAGTTCAAATATTATAAGAAAACATGGCCTCAATAACCAAAATGCATTAAATCTTGAGCTAATTGGGTTAAAATCCTAATCGAGTAAGGGTATTTTAATGATATACCAAGAAAGATATAGTACATTATTGACGAATATTTAAATCTCTTTATTATTATTACCTAAAATTTGATTCAATTAATATTGAGAAAAACATGTAACAAATAGCTTACAATAAGTTCAGTATATGAATTAATTTTGTAAATGAAGCATGATAACAAAAAATTAAATGTGTCTTCAAAATTATAATTTTGTCGTGTGTAAACAGCATGAAGATATATACAAAATGAAGAACAGTAAAAATATTACACTAACTCATGAATAATATGTAAATATTTGCATTATCCAACCATAGAGATATAAAGACATAATAGAGAGCTTATTGGATTCTTCAGAGAAATACGTCATTGTGCCCAATATAAACAAATCTTTACGATGACGTAGTACAAATTACTTTGATTTATATTGGGCAATGGCGACAGCTGAACGATGACGTTTCTCTGCTATTGAAGTGAATAAGCTCTCTATATCTCTATGGTTCCAACAACTAACAATTGAGCCATTCAGTAGATTCCCAAAATGCCCATTGAGTAAAAAATATATTTGAGATTATTCAAAAAGTTGGACAATGAGCATTTATTTTAGTTTGAATATTGAAAAAAAAAAAAATATTGAATATTAAAAAAAAGCAGTTGAGGTGTGAACATTACCGCAGGGAATATAATTCCATCATTCAAAACGTTAATTGTCTTTCTTAATGGGCCTTATCTACTGTCATTTAAGAATCCGTTTCCACCATCACTTATGGTATACATTAATATAGCAACTTTTCATGTCTATTTTATTTACTCGTATCTGACGATAAATGAATCATCACTGATGACGTAGAAAAGGAAGAAAATTGAGTGGCCAAGTTATGTTTACTGCTGGGTTTGTGAGAACGGTGGCATCCTTAATGACATGAATGTCCACTCTTTCCCTTTGATATCTTGCATTATACCTCACTTTCATTTAATAGTTAGACCTACGCAGTACCTTACACCTCCTATCATATTATAAACAACGATGTCTCACCCTCATTATTTCGTTTATCCTGAAGCCAGAGGCGCTGAACAATTTTCAGAAGCTCTTCCTTCTCGATAACCCCTTTAAACATAACGCGATTCAGGGCAAGGATCTCTTTCATTTGCTTCACAGAGAGTTCAAGGAGATCCTCTTCCGTCTCGATTTCCGATAGCTGAACCAACCCCTGGTGACTGAATCGCTTGGGACTCGAGGAGGAAGGCGGGACAGGGGGATTGGGAGGAACAAGCGTGGAAGAGGTCGGAGGGTCGCCTGGAGAATGGCGAGGACTCCCTCGCCTACTACCGTCACCATCATTGGCAGTACTAGCTGTGTCAGGCTGTCTGGATGAGGAGTCAGAGGGGCTAACGAACACAAAGTCCTCCTCTAGTGCAACATCCTCACTATCTTCGTTCCCAACACCTTCTTGAAGATTATGTTTACTGATCCATTCCTCTCGATGGCTACTGGCCACGTAGTTCTTGGGAAAGTCCTTGTTTGTGCTGCTCTCTCCAACGGCTCCTACTGGTGCAGCACTACTCCCAGTCCCCGTACTACTCGAAGAGGAAGAACTCGCCGTTGAGCTCTCTTCCCCGCCTACCCGTATCCGAATGACTAGCTCCACGAGGTCCTTCTTCTCCAAGCATGACTTCATGGATACTTGTTTAGAGAGGATGAAGCGTTGAAGGTCCTTGACGCGCAACTCCATGAGCTCTTCACGGATCGGGGGTTGGGCCAGGAGGACCTTGCAGCGGATGCATATTTTCCGGGGTCCGCTGAGGCAGGAGTTGCAGAAATGGATCTTGCAGCCTTTGCAGTATTTCTGAAAAGAAGAAGGATTGTTATTGGGGATAAGAGATTAAATGGGGTTGTTTAAAAAAGGATGGATTCAGAGTTTAAATATATTAATATCAAAAATATAACTACGTCGCCATTTGTCGACCAAACGCAAGATAATTCCTGGAAAAAAGATGCATCTTTTGTGTTCTTGAGACTTCATGCCGCTTATTTGTGGATAACATAAGTGGTTCGTCTGGTAGGGTTATAACAGAGAAAAATAAAAAAGGCATTCAAATTCACGCTCTTCAGAGTTAATAGGCTCAAACATTTGAAAATTGAGTAAATAATCTGTAGCATTAAGCAATTTATATACACAGAACGATCAAACTCCTCTGAAGATCCCTGTGGAATTGAGAAGCACTTGGACCAGAACCCTACATTCCAGGATGAACTAGAGAATGATAAAGGCCTTCGGATCCGACGGGACAAAAATTACCAGACTAAAAAAAATACACATTTCAAACTTATTTTATCACTTTTCTTTCTATTTTACACACGAAAATTTTGCTCATTGTTATTTCAACAAAAGTTTAGATATTGCAAAGTGTTTTAAATATTTTATATCAATGTTTCGCCTTTTTCAGCATTTAAATAAGATTCGTGAAGAAAAAGAAGAAGGACAAACTAAGGTATTCTGCTGGAAACTGTAAGACTTAAGGTGATGTTATAACTATTTACTGATGTTGTACTCATCCGTGATCCTGTCCAGGACTCAAAATAATTCATTTAATAAAGACAATTTCACCTAATAAAATAACCCATTAGGAACATTAGTTATATACTTGAAATGGAATTAATTTATAAGAAATTGACTCATTTAAAATTATGATTGCGTCAAATTCTTCCCTTTCAACATTCCTTTCCTCTGAGTTATTGATATTTTTCATAAGTTCTAAAATACACACAACTAATTATATATGTAATTGGGGCAAATATATGTGATTCAACTACATTGTTTATAATTTATGCAATCAACGTGAACATATATAATTTTATATATCACAATAGTAATAATAATAATTAAAATTGCCTCAAAAGCGAGCAAAAAAAAGTATTATTTATTTATTTGACCTATTTAATTCAATATTCAAAATACCTGAATCTTGTAAAAATTATTTTCTTACAAAATAGTATTTTGAGTATTAGTAAATCCATATTTACACACAAACATTGCAACATTTTTGCCTTATCTTCATGCACTGAGTTAAAAGGGGACGGGGATAGTTCTGACGTCTTTTAGAGGAGTTCAAGGAAGCAATGCAGCAGAGCCACACATAAACTCATACCCGGGATTCGTCGTTATTCTCACCTTCGTTCTGAACAAGTTGAATCGAGCTGAACAGTTATCACAGGCCATGTCGTTTGAGGACTCCGGGTCTGATGGAGATTCGGGTAAATTAGAGGTAGAGGGGCCAATCAAAGGATCTGAAAATAGTGGAATAATAATAAAAATATTAAATGGTTATTTATACTCCCATGATTGGTGGGAAATTAAATATAGTAATAGGAGATAAGCATAATATGATAAAGGAGAGCGGCGATAAGGACGTAAAATCATATATTAATCAGATTTGATTATATATATATACCGGGTGGCGGTGGTAGTTAGCTGACAAATGTACATTAAAATCATATTGTCTAAAATAAATATGTATTCATGAATAAATATTTTGATTTATTATTTGTTGAAATGTGTGATGCAATTATTTTAAATATAGCAATAGAAGAAGAAAACGCCTGATATATAAAACTATTTAAGTCCTTCTTTTTACTTTAAAAAAAAGATCGTTGACCACTCTTTTTTATAGACTTTTTAACTATATCTATTAAAACAGCTGACAATTGACATACATTGTATTTGCCTTTGCAAACATAGCATTGGAATAAAATGCATATTTTCATGCTGTGCATAAATGCTGACTCATCGTTCCTCGGAGGATAATTAAAGTTTGCCTTCTGTATTCCAAATTATGCTATGCTGGCTGAATGGGCTCATTCAAATGCGTCGTTCCCATCAACCTACTTTATATTAACCACTGAAAAGACATTTCTGCACATATATTAACTGCGTTTTAAAAGATAATATATATATAGATAACTTGATCGATAATTTAAGGCAAATTTGAAGACGCACTTAGATGCATTTTTATCTATTGTGTTGGACTGAGTAGCATCTATTTGATACTCAAATAGCATTCAAACATGTTAATGAATATATCAAACCCTCGGATTTTTACTTAGATAAATGATTGGGCTAATATAGTGCATTTTTCCATAAGTCAAATAACAGTAAGTTTGAATTTGTTTATTTCCGCTTCATTTACGACTCTGGGACAAGGAAAAGCATTAAAATGAGGGAGCTATGCTATCGTAAGCTGGTTTTTCTTCATGGTGATTAGTGAGAGTGATATTCAGGGCTATAAGAATGTAATGAATACGCTTTAATGTATAATATGCTATTTATACATGTTATTGGTATATTAGACAATTTTTCAACATGCTTGAACATCTATTTTTGTTCATATGGTTGTATTTAGCATGATTTTTGCATATATTTGGCTAATGTTAGCATACTACTGGCATATGTAGACTTAGTTTTGTCATATTTGACCAAATTTAAAGCATGTTGATACCCGTCTAACATACATTACTATATTTTATTTGCAATTTTAAGGATTATAAATTGAGAATCTAACCTAAGTAGTCGAGTCCACCAAATACATTTAGCAAAAAGAGCCCTATACAAAATAAGTATTTCTGATCAAGGTTTTTTAGTGACTTCTTTGAGACATATTCTTATCTTTGAGTCATTATACAAATATTTTGTAAATAGTGGAGCGTGAGAGCTCAGTTGTCTTGAGTGTGTACAACTCTCAATGTTAAAGAGTTAATGTTAGCCTTCTTAGAGGGAAAAGTCAATTTTGGTTCATCTCATTGATAAGATCCTAGGTTCGAGTGACGAATTTACAGACTAGTAATCTATTTATATTCAGTCGGATGCAATTCTATCGAACCAAATAGGCAAAAAGAGGAAAAGGTATAAATAAGATTCTGTTTTCTGTCGTAGCAAACTCTTCTTCCTCATTATATGTGGAATACTTGATTCTAATCCGTATTTAAAAATTCGATTCAATAGTATAAAAACCTTAGTTTAACAATTTATTGACGCAATTTCTCCATTTTCACGACTTCAAAATCAACTCTTTGTCCTCTAAAGATGTTTTTCTCTGTTCATTTCCTCGTCTCACCTGCTGTAAGATGAGCATTTGTCTGTGGTTGTGTCCCTGAGAAGCCCCCATTTCCCATGTTGACGGAGTCCTACAAGAAATGAGACGAGAGAGAAGGAGTCAAGAAAAGGGTTTTGGTCTTCATCTCATGAATAAGTATGGGTAAGTATGCAGTAGATCAGAGGGTCTATTAGTATTAGTATTCGTATAATTGAAGGCATCTATCTCAGTGTCCAATCCTGTCTGACCTCCTCCCTCCCTCCCTCCCTCCGAACCCTTCCAACCCTCCCTCCTTTTCAATCAACAACAAGACTCCACCTCTCTTCTCCCACTGGAGCTCCCAGTTCCTCCGCTTCCTCCAGAGGCTCCCGTAGCCCGTGCATACATCCGAGAGATCTCCCCAATCCCAGAGACCATATTATTGATCCCATCCCGATCCAAGCCCAAGGCCTTCAAAAACAAATCCCCCATTCCAGGCTTAATAATAACGCACATACACCATAAAGAAGTGATCAAACGACCGCTGTTTAAGAAGAAGTTCAGTCCTCTTTGTGTGGTGGTTGAGGGATGACGTAGTTGATCAGAAGGTCCCTTGAGAGGAGCAAAGCTTTTATTTCAGAGTCATGTGCGCCCATGACGTCAGAGGGCAGCAATGATGTAACATTGAAATAGGAAACCCTCAATGGTGTTGTCCTCGTTGTTGTATTATTATTATATATACATAAGAAGTACGTCAAATGATGTAGAGAAATAATAAAAATAAATCGATACCTTAAGGGAAGAACTTGACTTCGAAAAGTGGCATAGTTTTTTGTCTTCTACCTCCTTCCTTCTCCCTATTCTACTACGTTGTAGGAACTCCAACACATTCTCACTTCTCTGCAGCTCTCTCTAGATCAAGGATGATGGTGTGTGTGCCTTCTTATCTCTTATCCCTTCGAGGAGGAGGAGGAGACCTTAAAACACGAAGGCACTTCTGAACTGAAGTAGATGTGTGTGTCTTTCCTTTTTTGTCTTCTTTTTTTCTTCCCTTTTTATTAATAACAGCATGTAATCATTCAAAAAACAACAAGGAGAAGTCAAGTAAAGGTCCTTAAGTCCTAATCTCATGACGAAAATGAGAATAATCAATTTACATTATTATTATTATAATACTAAGGATATCAACCCCAAAAGAATCCCTTTTAAAAAGTGTGCCTTACTTTCATATATATATATAGAAGAAATAAAATAATATATACAATTTTAACGCCATTGTGAACAAAATGTCTTATTTTCTTAAAGCCATCAAGGTATAGTGATGTTACCTGCATTGAAAGAACACTCATATTTAGCCTTATAGTCTTTATTGACTGCATATTCTAGAAAATCCATCAGATTATTTGAGTACGTCCTTTCGCAAAGAGGTTATATTTATTTATAAGTGGCATTAAAGCTTGAAATGTTCATGGACTGATATTGTTATAAATATTTTATAGCTAATGACTTCTATTAGACACTTCCAATTGATTGGCAATATATTTCTTTCTAACTCAGGTGAGGAAATGAGACGGAAAGGTCCGGGACGCCGTACCCTGAAAATATTCAAGTCCAGTACGGTGTTCCCTTAAAAGATAAAGACAAAAGTCAGACGGATAATAATGGCAACATCTTTGCATTTTATATAGCATATTATGATATATTTTTACCAATAAACGACGGGTACCGGCTGAGCGTCCCGGCCGATGGTGTGAGACACCCTGTCGGAACTTAAATATTTTCTTTTGTCATTCATAAAGTGACGGCGTTTTTTTTTAGAAAGGAATTTTCGAAATATTTTCTAAAAAAAGTCATGACTTTTTCCGACATTTTTTTTTTTTAATTCTTTCTAAAAAAAGTCGTCACATATTTTTCAGAATGTCGAAGGAACGAAAATAGATATTAAGTCCCGGTCCGGTTCCCGGCGAAAAAAGGTGTCCCGGTCGTTTCCTTATTTTTACGTAATGAAGGTCATTAGCAAATACATTTTATCAGAAATCACTCTGAATCACTTGTATCAGTGCTCCTTTAGATATCATTTTTTTAATACTTGCAGTGAAATTACCGAATATATTGCTAATGTATGATTCGTGTCAAGCGGTTGTGATTGAAAATGAAGCGCGATTTTTAAGCTCAAATGATGAAGTGCAGTCACTTAAACTAAACGTATTATATTTTATTATATTATAAACTATGTTAGAAATCATTATAAAAATATTCGTTTACATTTTTAAATTCTATCTCTACCAATGGACTGAAAATCATATAACCTGTAATTGGTAGTCCCATCCAATGGCAAAGTATTTGTGTATGTGCATTATATATATATATGTATATATTAAAAATTGTACTATACGTAAAAGATATTAAAAAATAACTTTATTTCATACATAGTATATATTGTATTATATAATACATAGATTTAAATGTTTTTATGAAGAAAATTACATTTTCCTTCCGTTATATATTTTCTGCCCAAGTAACACCCTTCATAAAAAATATTAAGTTTTTCCGTCACTGAATAGAGAATCCTAAAATATAGGAAAAATTATATATGCTATATTAATAAATATATTAAGTACATAAAACAACATTTTCAAATAAATTCATAAGAGATACATTCATAGAAGAGATCTACAAAGCTATTGGATGATGACGATACTATTTTATTTTTTCAGGGATGAAATATAGAGGCTGAGTATGACACAAAATTGTTAGTAAAATGTGATCTTGACAACATTTTTTTACTATTTCTAAAGTGCGTTCAGGAAATCAAAAGTTACCGCTTTAAATTGATATTAATTTAGTAAAATGTATTGTTCAGCAACGAAACTTTCTCCCCCCCCCCCTTTACGGTCTATAGTTTAATATTAAGCTTTTAGATAATGACAAAAAGCTCATAAAATGGGCAATGAGTCCCTGAAGATATTGAATTCTCTACTCAGCTTTGGGATATTACTGTTGGTAAATGTAGCATGTCAACCGGTTCTTATATAGCATTTCCTACTGTCATCCATAGAAACAATATTTTGTTCGTCCCTGTTTTCCTCATTGAGATAAAAATAGTTTTTATCTCTATGGTTTCCCTCTATATCCCATTGCTTATGAAATAATAAAGCTAAGGACACCAACCATTGTAGCTAAATTTATTTTTAATGAGATTTCTAAGGATGATTAAATATTCAAACGCGCATTTTCCAGCTACTTAATCTAAAATTGCTATAAAAAATGTAGAGCATCTGTCAAATAATAGCAAACGCTTTTTTATGCTGAGGCTCAAAACATTTTACATCACATAATTATATAATTACAAATGCATATATGTATATATAAAACGTAGAAGAAGAGGAATTATGTACTTTGACATCATTAAACATTTTCGTGTAAAATTATTCGTCGCCTGATAAGCCTTCCAGCACATTTTAAAAATTAATAACAATAGGTACAGAACATCAGAAAGAAAAGCAAATGAGGGCTATCATGACATAAACTAAGTATACAATTGTAAAAGTTCTATCAAAAAGTAATTTTGTTTATAAGCTTCATACGATTTAATGATTCTTTTTAACATTGATAAATATATAACAGAAGCTTTGGGGTAGAATTGATCAAATCCCCACCAATCTGCCATCCTGATCCAAAGGCATTGGGATTTACAGGGAGAAGGCAAAATATCGAGCAGGAGAAGAAAGATAACATATCACAATTCTTCTGCTTTCAGAGGTTGATGATTGCACAGTTTACTTGCAATAAGGGCTTTGGCGCTTGATAGAGCAAAGTTCATAGCTTTTATGTTTTCGGACGAGGTTCGGCGATTTGTTTGTCTTTCGTAGTATTTGCTTCCATGTTTTCTACTCCACTAGAATATAAGGGGACCGGTTTAACGCTTGTTTTTCGTATTTTGTAAAAAAATATATGCCCATGCTTCATTAAAGAAGTCATATCGTATACTGAGTGTTGTTTACTTAATACAAAAATAATATAATTGAAACTAATGTTTTATTTGTCCAACAGATCAAAACCCTATATATTTTATACTTTTCATCATTTAACTCATATATCATAGCTCATATATATTAAGAATCACGTAGTGATAAATATTGAAAAAAGTGTACATTTTACTGAACTTGTCGTACAATTAATTTTTGAGAAGGCTTTTCATTGGGTTTGATCCCTCATTGTCTGTATGAATATATCTAGCCAAAGCACTCAACATTTATATTTCTATGGTTGTGAAAGGTACTAAACAAATATGATGTATTTTAATTGAGGTCTTTCTTTAAATGATGCTTGAGGAAAAAAGAAGAAGAGTGAAACATCATAATTTGATTGATGTTTCACTCTTCAAGTTTTCAAATTATTTCTTTCATTGTCCTTCCCTCCAACATAGAGGGTGATTGGACGTCACTCTTCATTTCTCCTGATAAAAATATTAAGTCTCACTTTTACTCAAGTTCTCCCTGTCGCTACCTTTCCCTAAAAAACGGAGAGCGAACGAATATCCGATATTCAACGTTACCATATCTGGCTTCGACGCTCTATAATTTTTATCTGCAATTATGACGTCACTTCTCTCAGACATGACGTATTTGTTATTGTTTTATGGAGCGTGAATGTAAACATGTCGGGTGAGGAAGAAGATGTTTTGGCTTACGGTGGTCGATGGACACTCCAGTCGCGGGATGGGAACTTTGATGCCTTTCTTCAGTGTCGAGGTGCGAGCTACGTCATGCGTTGGGTCCTGAGTAGCTTCTCGGCGGACATTGAGTACTCCAAATCCAAGGGGAGGATAAGCTCATCAAGAGGACCATAAGTCGCTTTGGGTCCAAGGACTATCCCATGCCATACCCCTCCGGAACATTCATACCCAATAAAACACTCTCAGGAATGTAGAAAAAACAAGATCAACATATAAAATATGGAATAAGGGAATTGATATTAATATAAACCTTACGACTAAATGTTTACCTTAGTGCATATATACTATCTTGCGAACGTTTCACGAAAATCGACTTATATATAAAACCCGCTAAACGACTTTAAAGTCAGCGTAACAATAAAGATAGATACAAAACTATTAAGTCTTTTGAGAAAAGAGATATTGAAGATTAGACAGTTGGCATATTTTGAAGTGAAATACTAGAAAGTTCTTGTAATGTAGGATCAGGAATAATGATACTCTAATCCGTGATTAAATGACTTGAACTGAATAAGCTATCTCTATTAAGGAACAAGACAATGCTCATATGTGAACTTCTATCGGCTGATATCGGATTAAGTTCCGGTGAGGTGAGAGCTAAAAAATAAATAGACAAAATGACTTGAACTGAATAAGCTGTCTCTATTAAGGGAATTGACGATGAAAAAAAAGTCTAGGAACATAAATACTCATGTGGACATCTATCGGCTGATATCGGATTAAGTTTCGGTGAGAGCTAAAAGATAAATAAATAATGCTTATTGATAAAATGAGAGAATTAAAGCAATAAAGAACGTTTAGTAAATTTAATTAAAAGTTAAAGTGAATAACATGTAGGCTTGGTTTTCACTTTTGATTGCTTAAGAACAAAAAAAATCTGTTTAAATATTTTTAATGATCACAAATGCAATATATATTTTGTTTTTATCTTCTCGTCATTAAAAACATCATTTTAAATTTTTGTCTTTTTTGTATTTGTGCAGTAAATTTTCGTTTCTCCTTCAATTGCTTCTCACATTCTCTAATATAATGCTGCCCAAAAACATTCGAAAGAGGATCAATAGACATTGAGTCTAAAATTATAGGGGTTGTCCGTTTTTTTAAGTCTTAAATACACAAAGTAAATATGAATTCAATCAGCATATGAAACATAAATAATTTTATATTAGTAGTGTAGGCACATAAAAAATATTTGATTTTTGATTGGGTTCGAAAAATGTCTAAATAAAATTGAATTATTGATATTAAAAGATTGATTCCCGATTAAATATTTGGAACATTGAAATATAAAGACATAGAGGGCTTATTGGATTCTTCAGAGGAATACGTTTTTGTGCCCAATATAAACAAATCTTTCTATCTCTATGATCAACTTACGATGACGTAATACAAATTACTTTGTTTATATTTGGCAATGGCGACAGCTGAACGATGTTTCTCTGCTATTGAAGGGAATAAGCGCTCTATATCTCTATGATTTGGACCTACGTAAAAATATACAAAATCTATCGACCTCAGCTGTTAATTTTGCATTTTAGTTAATAAAATGTACTTACGACTCAGTTTACATGTAATGGACTTAAGTAATGAGAATACCATTAGTAGTTTCATGGAATAAAAAACCCTATCATTTAATAAGTTTTTCAACAAAATGTAAAACTAACCTTTCATGGAACCAAACTCATCGCATTTTTGACAAAACTTATATACATAAGGATGATATTCATATATATTAATATTTGCATGGTGTTTGAAGCCTTTGGAACCTATTTTTACATAAAATAAATGCTTTTTATGTTTTGTTTTTTGGAAATGTCGATCTAAAGTACATTAGAGTACAAACACTTATCGCGTGTGGCAAAATAATGAAAGAAGCTATAGCCAATGATAATAAAAAGTTCATAGGTTTGATAGACTAATTTTTTAATGCGTTTTTATATCCAAATACATACAATTCTTATAAAAACAAATAGCCAAAAATTAATGAAATATAAACTAAATTTTCCAATTTTTTCGTATCGCTTATTTTATCACTCTAATAAATTCGCTACAATCAAGAAGAATTATGATATATTTAAAACCAATTGATATCGTTAGTTTTATTTTATGTACGAATAAATATTATGCAGTCGTCCTTGCAAAGTTGCGACGGCCCGGATCCACTACACGATCACCGCAATATATATGAGGGTCGCGATGTTGATATATATTGAAATTTAGAGAGATTTGACATCCCCCGGCGTTTAATCCTACCGCCATTTTGCCTTGTTGTCGTACGTGCGTCTGAATACATGTACGGGCCGGACCTTTTTCTTGGGCCGCCATCTTGCTTTTTCGAAGATTTACCAGTTTTCAACTTCAAAAATTCTGCCATTGAGTTCATATGGGGACGTTTTGCCGTAAAAAACGGGAGCCAAACTGTCGTCGCGTAGTAAAAGAACTGCGAGATGTCAAGGGGCGAAGTAGCGAGGGCTGACTGTAGTTATATCCTAGTATATAGCATTTTTTTGCTGATCACAAGCATATCCGATAAATCAAATCACCAAGAGGAATGCTAGTCCTTATTCGATATTTATTGTTCATTTATCAGGGAAGCCCGAGACCGGACGGATTCAGGGGCATGATCGAGGCTACTTGCTTCAAATGTTCTTAAACTCTGATTTGAATCAGAGTCCTCTCGCGACTGTGGAAAAGAAACTCATGGACGACGGAAGGCTACAAGTACGGCTATCGTGCGGAGATGTGGTCTCAGAAGAAATATATAAGAGGAAAAAATGGAACAGTGACTCTTGCTAGTGCGTTCTCTCTACACTCAGCGTGATTATAAAGTATTATTCAGTGACATTCTTCTTAGTTTGTTATGGATCAGATCTTAAGATATTTATTTTCTTGTATAAATAAATATATCCACGACTTATAGTTTTTAATGAATCATTCATTTTTTGTGTATAATTATACTTGTGTATAATTTTTGACATTGAAATAAATCCACCATCATTTTGAATTTATTTAAGAATGTAATCCTAAACTCTGTAGAAGTCAGCGTTATTTTAGGGGTCCACATAAATTCGATATTTTTTTCCTTATTTTATTTCATGATCTAAATAACGATATCTATTATACGTAAAAATACCACACATCGAGGTATAAATACAAGGAGAATTCAAACTCTTCAATAACAGAGTAATAAATCGATCAGCTATCCATGGAGACCCTACACATAGTGTTGAGTCGGCCTGGACCGACTATCAATCAGTCCATATTAAATGAGTCTAGGGACTGCGGTCTGAACAGATATAATTAGGAAAGATAATGCGTGACGTCAAATAAAGAAAATTCTCCAGTACACTTCTCTGGATTTTATCGGTCTTCGTTTATGTCTGCGGACCGATGGTGGACGGAGTCATGTGATAAGCTATTTAAAGAGCGGTTCATTTTTTAGACCAACCGAGTGAGTCGATCACGTGACCGACCCACTCTACCAACACAACCTATCAATAGTATTTTATAATTGAAAGTTGTGTGATTTACGTCTTTGTGCTTCTTTCCGATTCCCGATATATATATATATATATATATATAGGGTTGTTCTTATTTTTCAAATGTTTGAAATGTTAGCAACATTGTGGATTTTCTGTTTCTTGGTGATAAAAGAAGACGACATACAAAGTTTGAACAAAATCGGTCAACATTACGAGGTCGTGCAACGAGGTCAAAGTTTTAAAAATTTAGTAAAAATATAGTTTTCCGCAAATTTCTTCAAAATGGTGGACGTTACAGACTTCAATAATAATTATTAATTTAAAGGAAATCTAATTTACTACCAGACGTATGTTTGATGTTTTTTTAATAAAACAAAGTTTTCAGTAAAAACAAAGAAAAAATGAGTGTGTATTGTTAGCATATTTCATAGCTTTTTTGTATCAATTAACTTCACTCGCCTGTTGAAGATGATTTGTTCGCTTCAGAGTAAAATAGTACTTACAAATGTGCATCCTTATTTAAGGAAAACTTGCAGCATTAACAAGTTTACATTTTATGTTGGCAGTGTGGACATAATTATACTAAATTTGTAAAATCAAGGGAGAAATTCACTCATGTTCTTAAGTTTTTTTATAGAAATGAAATTGAATTTCGATATTAACCCATTAGAACCGAAAGTTAAATACTGATTGTAGAACAATGAAAATTTTATGGCTATTTTGTGTTGACACAAAGCACATTTGTTCAAAATTTCAACCAAATTGAACTAGTCACTGCTGAGAAATTCGAACGTCGAAAAATCGACGCTCAGGCTCTATGGGCAAAAAATTATTAAGTAAAAAGAATAAACGGTACTATATGTATGTTGACTGTGACACTAATTACATAAAAAACCTATTGGCCACCAACACTTTTGTTGTCCTTCATGAGGGAAATACTGGTGAGGAAATTGTCGAAATATATCTTGAGTCCATTCTATGGTGGAATCTTTGCCTTTTTGATCAAATATATCGCTGTGTTCCCTCCAAGGGTTATTTTTGAAACATAATTTTTCTGTAGGTAATTATTACCACAATAAAGATGCCAGTATCCACATTTGGAGCATAATTACGACATTTTGAATCCAATCCGAAAGGGTTTTCCTCAGATAAATGCTTTGTGTAATGCATCCCTATGTACGGGATCATACTTTCGTCAACAGATAGATGTTTTTAAAACTTCCATGCTGAAACAAACTTCTGGTCTAATTTTTGAAGCATGGTCATTTGTAGATATACAGCTTTGGAAATGAAAAAAAGCTCGAGAAAGTCTTGTGGATTCTTTGCTGTCATATCCTTTTCAGATGGATATTTTTTGGAAAAAGATCTTTTTGCTCCAAATAATAGAAGATCTACGATTTTGCTTCTTCACAGGCTGCACTTTCTACTTTTCAAAAAGATTAAAATGAACAGTGACTTCCAATAAAAGTCGACTTATTCATTCTGGAATGCCTTCTGCCTCGTCATCTGACCTATCACTATCTCCGTCAGAGAGTTGCCTAGGTTTCTGGAAGACCTATACAAACATCCACATACTCATCCATGTCTTCCAGAAGACAAAATATCTCCTCGGTAGTCTATCTAAAAATAGTTATTTACAAAATAACAATTATAATAATTTGGTATAATCAATATTACTTATAAAAACTTAGTACTACAAATCGTAATTTCCCTTTAAAAAATATGTCTGTAGAGCCTGAGCGTCGATTTTTCGACGTTAGAAAATGAAATAGTTTTTTCTAGAAATTCAGATGCCAAATTCGATATAATATGATAACAACATATAAAGAATAATGTTAAATAAATAATTTAATCACCTATATTACCTATTAAAAGTACTTGACAACAAAGAAAAATACCAAAGAAGACATTACCTTAGAGTGGATAATTTTTGAGGTACGTCAGTCGCTGTAAAACTCTTTGTCTAGACTGATAAAAAAATGCCACAAACATAAACAATGGATCTTTATCAAGTAAAATACTCTTAAAACGATATCCATATTCATAAGTCTTATTTTTGCATATATTACGACTTTTTTCTCTACTTTTATAACACGTCGAAAAATCGACGCTCAGGTTCTAATGGGTTAAAAGATTTATCTCCGTTTGATATGGAATTACATACCAAAATGCCCTTTGACCTGAGCTATTAATTGTGCTTTTAATAAAGCATATTAAAAAAATCTATGAAAAGATAATATTTTCCCAAAGGTTATTCCAAAATAATCTCCTCAAAATGGTTTATAGTTAATAATATATTATCCTTTAATTTGACGTCGTTTCAGGTTGAAAGAAATATATATATATATATATATCTTTTCAACCTGAAATGACGTCAAATATATATATATCTATAGGTGTATTATTTGAAGGGACGAGTTTTTCGTTGCGAAAGAATTTCCACGTGATTTAACGAGTTTTCTCCGAGTAAAGAGTTTTCCCCCGAGTTACGAGTAAAAACCAGGCTTTTGATCGAGTTTTTTCTGATCGGCGATCAATAGCGATATAGCGATATTGATCGCTGATCGGAGTATATCAAAAGGTCCTGATCTTTATTATCTTTTGATCGTAAGAAATCACTAAAAATAGCGATCCGATCAATTTGTATAAAATTTTTGATGAAAAGAAAAAATGTTTGTAATAATTTTGAGACAAACCATTCATTTCTTAAAACTTAACTAGCAGTCATTGACCAAAACCATTCCCACGACTATTTTGCTAAAACACAAAATCTGAGAGCCACTAATGGAAAAAGCCAGTTTGTGCTATCCTGATATATTTTTGTCCTAAAATATACAGACAGGCGACTATGTAGAAGTCATTGTTTCGGAGCTCATATGCTATGGGAAACATTTATCCTGGCATCTCCTGTCTTAAGTATGCAGACTATGTCAATTGTGGAGCCAGAGTGTTGGAGCTCATAAGGCTATGAGAAACAATCATTCTGATAGTTTTGTCCTAAAATATACAGACAGGCGCCTATGGGAAGTCGTTATTTTTGGAGCTCATAGGCTATGGGAAACAAACATTCCATTACCATATAAAGATGAATGCTTATAAAGGTTTGACTTTATAAACATTTAAAGTCTTACTTAGAATTAGTATTAACATAGGTAATTTTTTGTTGATCGCCATTAAATTGATCGGATCGCTGATCGGAAAATCCCTGATCGTTATATCGCTATATCGCAAAGAATTTATGATCGCTATTTTTGATCGGATCGCTATTTTTTTCCTGATCGCTCACAAGCCTGGTAAAAACTCGTCGATTTCCATGCACGGGTAGTAAATTTGAAGACTTATTTTACTTACTAAATAAAACTCGAGTATTAAAAAACGAGTTTTACTCGTGACCCATCACTATTAATAATCATAAAAATCCAATCTATTCCTTCTAAATCAGTATCAAAGAGGGAATTTGACGTATTTTAGTACTTCGTATTCGCAATTTTAAAATTACATTTCTGATGAACACACTGTATGTGTTGGGTCGTTTGAAGTGCAATATCAGTCAGTAATCTGATCGACTAAATCAGCCAATATATACATAAACACCTCAGAACAAGTATGAATGAGACTCACAAAGGCCCTTCCGATTTTGGTTATACAGATTTGCACATACAGTCAAGCCCAACACATCCCAACCCTTCCCCCTCTCTCTGTATGTCAACATTTTTGTGATATTAAAAAAAAAATATTTTGATCTTTCTCCCCCAGTAAGACAAAGGACTTGTGAGAAACTACCAATATTTTTTTCCATGAGCAGACATAGAAAAGCAAGGTATTTTTGGGCGTGTGAATGGTGCAATAGAGTCCAGCTCTTGTTATCACTATTTTCTTTCCTTTCTTGAGGAATATTTATTTCCTTTATGAAGTAGGCCAGGTCGGCCGCAACGGAAGGTATTTATTTATAGTTGAATCTCTGTTTTTTGCTTCTGTTCTGTATACCTTTAGGAACTCAAAGAGGAAATATAATAGTGATAACAAGAGCATCAATTGCCACCATTCACACATTCTCCCTTTCACACGCCCAAAATATCCCTCCGCTTTTCATGTCTACTAGTGTTGTCCATCGGGCGGGCATGCCAGCCTGCCCGCCCGACGGCCGGGCCGGGCTCGGCGCGCAAAAAATATGAAAGTCGGGGCGGGCTATGCGGGCGGCTTTTTTTCAAATTTAATTAAATTCTTTCAAATAAGAAGTCTCTTTCTAATGGTTCTAGGAATAATTGTATAAAACACTTATGCATAAGGAAAAATCTGATAAAGCATATTTGTGTTCGGAATATTTGTAACTAGGAATTTTTCTCTAACGACACTTTTGTATAAAATGCATTTTTAAAGGAAACTACGTACTTTTGGGCCCAGCATATCAGTCAAAATAGCTTTATTGAGCATTAATGAGCACATTTGGTAAGTTTTATTATATAAAAATAGTAAAATGAGCCCATTTTGAGTACTTTTTCGTTCATATATAAAGTATATAATAGACCCATAAGGGTACCTATAAAGTGTAAGCTACGGTAAGGTAAGGTAGGTTTCGTGAGGAATGAACAATAGCATAAGAAATAATAATAAACTCAGGACTTTGTTATGTAAATGCGGACAATTACGGACTTCCCGGATCATCTTTGCTGGACATTTCCCTACGGTCTTTCAGCTGGAGAACCTCCCCTGGCTACAATAGATCCTTGATGCACTCCGGATCCCTACAAGTACTCCGGATTCCCACCGGTCTGGATCCCCAAAGCACTCTCGGGATCCATACAGTTCTTCGTATTTTAGGGCACTTACTCCACGACTGATCGCCACGAGAGTCCTATCAGAAGGAAGCAGGTCTTAAATACACACGATGTAGAGAGCTCATGGAAAAGGGCTGCACTTTGAATGTGAACGGAGTTCATTGGACCTCAAATATAGTTTGCATCATTACACACTCTTATTTAAAGTTTTATTGTTTTATCTCTATTTGTATACTCTCTTTGGATCCTTGTCTCGAAGAACTAAATACACTAAGTTAATTTGATCTCCACATTGTTTCTTATTTCTATTTGAGACCCATGGTCAAGAATATCGTTTGTCTATTAACAAAAATTAAAGACAATACTAAAAGTAAAGACAAAAAGAAAAATTGATTGGCCTGAATACAATATTTTTTTCATTTATTTATCATCAATTATGAATATATAACAGAATAAAAAGTGTATTTTATTAACCATAAGAAAAATAATTGTTTAGAATCTTATTAAAATTGTCAAAAATGCCTCTGCAACGTTGTGTTCTTCGACATTGTTGTTAAAAGCATATGATCCTATTCCTATAATCTATCAAATATAACATGGAACATCAAATTCATTTTAAAATAGCTTCTTCTGTGTGAAACCTTATTGAATCTATCGTTTCTTTTTTATTTAGTAAAAAGAATAACTTATCCTATGAAACCATAATATGAATATTGTCATTTTTTTATTCACGTTAATCATTTTTATATAATATGTATAATTGTTTGTCGACAATGCTTTTATTACTTCCTTTTGAAACGCCTTGTTATTATGTTTTCATAACATAACACATATATCGTGCATATTAATTATCCCCCCTTCCGGCTGCAATTGATCCTTGACGCTCTCAGGATCCCCGCAGTACTCCGGATTCCTACCACTCTGAATCTCCAAAGTACTCTCGGGATCCACAACTGACTGATATGATAACCCTATCGGGAGGAAGCAGCTCTCGAACCCACGTGATATATGGAGCTCAGAGAGGAATTTCAGGAAGCTAATTTCGTTTGCATTATATATTTTCTTTCTCACTCTTATTTAAAGATTTGTTGTTGTTTTCTCTATCTATATACTATGTTTACATCCTTGTCTCGAGGAAATAAATTAACTCAATTAATTTGATCTCCACATTGCTTCTTCTTTCTATTTGAGATCCGTGGTCACAAATACAGAGGATAGACAAATGATTATAACTTAGTTATATTATTATTTTTTTCATTCCGATTCATGTTCTTGATGTGGAAGACAATGAGAAAGAGCATCTTTCACTTATTAAATAAGTTAATGACGATAAATATAAAGACAAATAAATTGGCTTAAATACTATGACTTTAAAAAAATATCATCATTAATGGTCAACTAAAACCCATACCCGAGGTTTTTTATACAAACACCGAAGGGTGGTTCATTAGCCAATACTTGATTCTTCTTACGTTATTTTTGGAAGTTAAATGTGAGGATCATTATTTCCCTATTTTTTATAAAACTTAAGGAAGTCTATCATGCCTTTTTGAGACCTTAATTGCAGCTATGATTGAATCCAAGACAGAAAACTCTCATTACTATCTTCATCACTTCATCGAATGTTTACTAAAATCAAAATATATGAAGATATAAGCTTCGACCATCTAATAAAGTTTGTTATAAAATGACCATAATTATTTTTACATTTTTAAACATACTTTTTCTTATCTCTTTTATTTTTTTCTGATGTTGATGAGTTAAAAAAACACCTGTAATTCAAATTAATCAAAATAAATCTACACTGTTTGTTGATGATGAAAAATTAAAGTCAACCAAAAAAATAAGCAAAAAAAATCCTTTTCTTAAATTTTGATGAACCGCTCCCGATTTCAGACCCTTGAACTTCATATCACCTAATTGTGCTGGATAATGCAGATTAAATATTATTCCATCATATAATTATAATTCATGTACTCAATATAATAAATGTAATCATATGTAAAGTATAATGTTTATTTAAACCAAAAATATTGTATTATGTACATATTATAGATATATTTAAATGTATATATAAATATAATTCAAAAAGAATGCAAATTTCTTGCTATATTAGTTAAATAATTTATCTTGTCGGATCTATCGTAGTCCTCCATTTGCTGTAATAATTTATCATTTATATATATTTTTTTTTTGACGGATGGTCCCCACCACTTCTCATATCCACCATTTTTTTTTTGAGAGATGGATTCCTCATTTTTTAACATTCTGATGAATTTCCAAATATTGGGATGAGTATTTATGGAACTTTGGAGGGCGTTATGGTATCCCTCCACGCTGTTGTTGGTACGGATGAGGCCTCTCTGTGTACGTGAATGCATACTCCAAAGAGAGATGGGAAATGGAGGAGCCACTCGTCGACGCCTTTCTCCAACGCCTCGCTCACAGCCGATGTACGTAGCCTCAAAGTACGCCACTAATTAACTTAGTGTATTTAGTTCTTCGAGACAAGGATCCAAAGAGAGTATACAAATAGAGATAAAACAATAAAACTTTAAATAAGAGTGTGTAATGATGCAAACTATATTTGAGGTCCAATGAACTCCGTTCACATTCAAAGTGCAGCCCTTTTCCATGAGCTCTCTACATCGTGTGTATTTAAGACCTGCTTCCTTCTGATAGGACTCTCGTGGCGATCAGTCGTGGAGTAAGTGCCCTAAAATACGAAGAACTGTATGGATCCCGAGAGTGCTTTGGGGATCCAGACCGGTGGGAATCCGGAGTACTTGTAGGGATCCGGAGTGCATCAAGGATCTATTGTAGCCAGGGGAGGTTCTCCAGCTGAAAGACCGTAGGGAAATGTCCAGCAAAGATGATCCGGGAAGTCCGTAATTGTCCGCATTTACATAACAAAGTCCTGAGTTTATTATTATTTCTTATGCTATTGTTCATTCCTCACGAAACCTACCTTACCTTACCGTAGCTTACACTTTATAGGTACCCTTATGGGTCTATTATATACTTTATATATGAACGAAAAAGTACTCAAAATGGGCTCATTTTACTATTTTTATATAATAAAACTTACCAAATGTGCTCATTAATGCTCAATAAAGCTATTTTGACTGATATGCTGGGCCCAAAAGTACGTAGTTTCCTTTAAAAATGCATTTTATACAAAAGTGTCGTTAGAGAAAAATTCCTAGTTACAAATATTCCGAACACAAATATGCTTTATCAGATTTTTCCTTATGCATAAGTGTTTTATACAATTATTCCTAGAACCCTTTTCTAA
>CP045899.1:1807306-1817604 GCA_013387185.1 Caligus rogercresseyi
TTAATAAAAATGATTCAAAAGTAATTAAAAAACAATTGTCAAAACATACCTATCTAAAAATATAATATGACGCAAGTTACTCCCGGCAATGCAATTGAGAGTCTAACGAGGATCTCATCTGCTCGCCTGATTGAATGATATTGAATACACTCCCGTTGGTTCAATATTGTAGTTCTATTTAATATAATATATATATTTTTACACATCATTATTATATAATATATTTTTTTGTAAGTAAAAACAACCGTGTATAACGCACACACACAACCATATATATATATATGTGTGTGTACAATTTATGTAGAACAAGAAGAATAAATCTTATACCAATATATTCAATAAATATATATGTGTGTAAAATGCAATTGTATAGAAATGGAGGGAGAATAAAATATATATCAAGTAAAAAAATCTATTATGTGGATTATTTTATTTCTGTCAGAAATCGGAGATGAAAACATGATATATATATATATATATATTCCTACAATGGATGTTACTATCAGTGAAGCTTTCAGCCTCTTGGAAAGTATTGGATGTTCAAGTTATTCATTGCTTTGTAAAACTTCTTCTTTAGGCTTAGAAATGTCAATTATTATTAGTTTATGTCCACAATAATTCCTTTTCTTGCTTTATATTTTCATTCCCTTGTTTCATCCTTAAAAAATATGCTTCATTTGTGTTTTTTGTTGACTCAAGAAGGCATGTTGTGTCTTACACTTCTGCAGATATCCGAATCCCTCTACCCGCACATTATTGATTAAGTTTCTTTAAATTGATTTATAATTTGTTGGCTCCAAATCGTTTCAATCGTTTTGGGATTGTGGAACGTTGTTGGAGTGAATAATGTATTGTTTGAAGTTCAGAAGAGTTTGAAAGTAGGATTAAGACAAAGCTGTATATATATATGTAATATATAATCCTTTTCAAATGAATATAGCAAATTATATTTATAGTATATTATAAAAAATTCTAAAATTTAGTTCAAGCTTCTTACAGGTTTTTATTACTTTGTTGCTGCTTTGTCGCGTCCCTACAAACTATTTTGTTTTTATTTTGAAATACAGTACTCATTAAAGTTATACTACCATCATTATTTAAATTTGATACAATTTATTTCCATGGACACTTTTTCCACCGGCTATTGTTTTCTAGACCAATTTTATAATATCTACGCGTTATTTACGCATTCTTAGCATATAATACATATATATATACGCTATATCTTTTATTTTATTTCGGGAGCTTTTATTGAAGATCGGATTCATAAATATATACTTTTTTGTGAAGATAAATGTAGAAGCAGTGACCATATATATATATATATATATATATATATTAAGCGTTTCTATATATTTTCTTCTTCTGCTTATTATTCCAATCCATGATTTCAAAAGAAAATCATCCTCCCCCAATTCTCCGTCTTATGTCGAATAAAGAAAAAATAGAGAACTCAATATTTACATTTAGTATTATTATTATTATTGTTATGTATTTGGTCAAAATCAAATCTAGTGCAAACAGTTGTGTGTATATATATATTTGTAGGGATAAGATCCCCCCCTCCTACTCCTCCAAGATTAAAATGCAAATAACAGAGGTTAAAGCAAATATACATACATACAATCTTTTTGTGCACTCGACTCTCAGTTCGAACAATAAAATAATGTTTCCCCTTTGAATTTTAAATTCCAAATAAGTTACTTTTATTATTATTATGATTTTGGTTCTCTGTATGAAAGGATGTCCATCGTCTTTCTTGAAAGGAAAGGAGGGGGGAACAGTGAATGTAAGAAGTGAGATGGAGGGACACAAAGATAAGAAACGTGATTTGAAATCTAAAAAAAAAATATATATATAATATAAATACACGAATTTATTTTTCTTTTTTACCATCTAATCAAATCAGAATTGAACGTAATATTACTACAAAGAATGAAGAATGCTTCTTGTATGTACAATAGAAAATGATTTCTTTTTTGGTGTCATTCTTGGACAATAACACGAATAAAAACATGGTCACAACAATACAACGGGACATCTTCATTAAAATGGAGGTTTTGGGGCTGATGAGGGGTCAAATTGAGGCATTTTTGGGCTAAGAAGTCAATTGATTCACAGTATTTACAACATACAGTTATATCAATCTACTCCAGTCAATCCATGGAGTCCCAAAAACCCTGACCTTTAAAGAAAGCTAACGCTATAAGAACGATTAGTACACGATTCTTTTGGATGGTCGTTAAAAGAAAGTGGCCGTAAACACAGGTTTGACTGCTTACAAATGTTTATTAGCGTGATCTTATTTATCATTCTTTGGCTGAAATACTAGTCTCTTGGTCGTAATATTTTATCTTAAATATATATATATATAAAGAGGGTTTTGCTGTATTAAATGTATTGATTATATTTATAAATTTAGTCTATAACGATATAGATAAAAACATTAATAATGGTTAAAAACTGTACAAAAGAAAATTGTAATTGATATCTGCCATAAATTCAATTGGTTAAAGTAAAACTTCTAATACTATTCAACAAAAGTGTCAACACGATTTTATTAGATTAAGACATCAAACGATTGTTTGACATTTACTTTTATTAATATTCAAAAATACTTTTCATAAAAATCCTTTTTAGACTCAGACATTGACGTATTTAACATTTTCTATTGGCAACGTCCAGGATTTGGCATAACCCAATAAAGTGTTTTTACTTGTAATAAATGAATCTTATGAACTTTGGAGAATATCAAAAGTCCTTTGAATATTGTAACTTACTGGTTAAGATCACGGGCAATTGAATATGACGGGTTTTGGTGCATTCAGATATTAGATAAGTCCTCCATTTTAATTTGTGTCGCCTTCTCGGAGAGCCGTTTATAATGTTACAATGTTAAAAGTTGATTATTATTCATTAATAAGAAAAAGAAGGATTTCTATATTATTTTACATTTAAAGTGATTCTCAAATTACAATTTCAAGGGTATTCTAATTTTTAGGCAATTATAAAAAGAACATTCGACTCGATGAGTCACAAAGCAATAATGAACCAATGAATGCTATTGGGATAGCCGGGCAGCCTTATTGAATGAGTGAAGTCTCTCTTTAAGAACAATGTTTCTTAGATTAGAGCTCTGAAATTAATGTCATAAATTGCAATAGGAGTGTAAGAGTAGGGAGATACCCTCTCTTTCTTTTCGTCGGACTGAGGCCTCTTCAAATAAAAATTCAAGAGCATATGAAAGGTCCCGTCCTCGGCGGGGACAAAGTTAATCAGTTTGGTCTTTGCTGATGATGCTTCTTCATATTGAGTGAGGAGGAGATCGTCAATCCTTATGCCGATCCTGGACGCTTTCGAAAAATAAACTTTGACAAACCTCAAGTCATATCCAACGGCGATGACCTTCGACGTCGAGTGGATCGATTGGAGGTCCTCGATGGAGTTGTGTCAAGATATGGACAGGAAAATAATATTTATTAAGAATGAAGCAAAGGATTTCCGGTCGACGACGAAAATTGGCGGAAAAATCTTGTGTCTATTTGAAAGGATAAAATACAAGAATGTGAAATTAATCCAGTTCTCAATTATTTATTTAGATTCATTACATACGACTCAAAGACTGCAGATGGGATTGATAAAAGGATCCAATTCCTTCCTGTCCAAAGTTAATATCCAACATAAAGAAAGACTTTATGCATTTCAAAAATAAAGGAGGCTTGGGGTCTCTAAAGACGACATGTTAGCATACTCGGGTCAAGGATGCATTTTCTGTGTGCAGGACTAATTTATATGGAAAATAGGGAAGAGACTCTTCAGTTTGCTTGGAAAGAGAAAACTACATGTAATTTTACAAGCCTTATAATTTGATAAAAATATTGTTTACCCAAGAAACCAAACTCAAATTTACAAGTCGAGTGTGTCCCAGTCAAAAGTCATGCTTCCAGCACATCCCTACATATTCAACCCCCTTTTATTTGATTCCCTATCAGAACTTTAATGTATAATTAATTGGCTTAAATTATTATCAATTTTCACGCCTTTTTAGAGAAATATATATAAAAGCGAATATTTTGGGGACAAAAAATAAATCTATTTTTTTCTGTGTGTCTCCTCCTCACAAAAGGAAATGTCATATAATTTTTTTTCTTACAATAAAACCCTTTTTGAAAAGAATAATTGAGGGGGGGGGGGAGCTAATGATGGTAGTTTTTGATTCGAATTATTTTATTATTATTATTGTTTTTATTATTGGAGTCAATCCTGGAGGTAACCGTTGCTTTCTACGCATATGCGTTGGATTTGATTTATTGATTAAATCAATGATGAAAGGAGAAATACAAAGTAATCTTTTGTTGTACACAAAAAAATTGATAATATCCAGTTAAAGTACATATCTATTAATAAAAGAATGAGGTTCCTTTTCCTTATACCTACACCATAGAAATATAAAGAGCTGATTCCCTTCAATAGCAGAGAAACATCGTCGTTCAGTTGTATTCTGTGTGTCCACTATAAACAAAGCTATTCATACTTACTACGTCATCGTAAACTGATCATAGAGATAGATTATATCTCTATGATCAGCTTATGAGGACGTAGTACAAATACTTTGTTTATTTTGAACACAGTGAAACAACAGAACGCTGTTTCTCTGCTATTGAAGGAATCAGCTCTCTATATCTTTATATCTCTATGTGAGTACTAGGTTCTGGCTCGAAGTCCATGCTGATGATATCCCGGTGCATCACTAAGACATCCAAACCTCATCAAAACAAGAAGCAGCCCCACGCTGGTGTGGGAGAGATATAAATAATAATAATACCATATTTCATCATCGAATATCCACTAGTGTGTCCACTATAAACAAAGTTATTTATACTACGTCATCTTAAACTGATCACAGAGATCGATTCTATCTCTATAATCAGCTTACGATGACGTAGGTCAAATTCTTTGTTTATATTGGACACAAAAATACAGATGAAGGGAATGAAGGCTCTCTATATCTTTTTATGTCAATGTTATACACAGGAATTGGATTGATGGGGACTTAAATTTCTTCTTGAGAAGAATGACTGTCAGCTGAACTAGTAGGTTCTAGTACACACAAAAAAACCCGATTTATTAGGCTCGTTGAATCGCCCAAGACTTTTACATATTTGCAAATAATATTAATTTGATTAAAATACAATCTGAATAACTTAACTGCAATTAAAAGCGAAAAGATTGGTTTAATTTATATTCTTATAGCATCGATGACTTTATTAATATTCTTTTTCATTAAAAAAGATTCTTTTATACTCAAAAACATTTCACAAATGGGCTGGCAAGAACCTACAAAGCACAATAGGAGATTGGATTTTATGGGGAAGTACCGCTTTAGAGAAAATTGTTAAATTTATTTAGTTTTAATGATTAATCACAGCAATAAAAACATTTCAAAGACCTTTGTTAAGAAATTCAACTGGATGGCACGAAATTTTTTAACTTTATACATTTTATACTAATACCAAATACATTATTAGAGTTTTAAGAGTCATCCGCGTATTCCGCATTTTTCACGACTAGAGGGACAGGTTCCCTACGGAAATTCCAGAGGAAGACTAATTCACAAAGCGAATCTATTGCAAGAGCACTTGTTTGATTAGATTTGCATCTTATTCTGCACTCAGAATGCCAAAATTTATCATTAGTTTTGGCATTAATCACAAATTTCAAAACGTTCAGTACGAATCCTGCTGACAAACAACAACGAATTTTTTTAACTTTATACATTTTATACTAATACCAAAATACATTATAATAAGTATTTAAGATCATTTGGATCATTGGACTTTGTTGGAAGGGATCACTTTAAAGAAAATTATCATATTATTGGGATACAATGATTATAAGCATTAATACCAGCAAATAAAATGCATTTTAAACACAATTGCTTAAAGAAATGTCAATTGGATGGCACGAACTTTATTAACTTTATTCGTTGTTATTTCAAAAACTGGATCACTTTGTATTAATACCAAAAGCATTATAAATAAGTATTTAAGATTATTTGAAAGGCAACAATATTTTGATTATATAATCTCATTGCCCATATGCTTTAAATATTCACTTATAACTTTATATGCTAACTAAAGGACACAAGGCTTCTTTTATTTATTATAAAATAGTATAGATGACTCTTTATAGTCCAAATCCTTTCACAAATGCTTTGACAAGATCCTTCAAAGAACCATACCTTTTCTAAGAATACCTTTTAGTTTTTTGACAATACAATATTGTTAAAAGCAATTGAGAAGATAAAGTTTTTAAAAATAATTTTATAAGTGACAAGGATTTCAACTAAACAACTTCTCTTTGTAATGAGATAAAGTTCTTACTTTAATGCATTGTTGGAAACGTTTATATGAATATAAAAGTATTTTCGTTCCATTATATATACTATAACAATCTGGCATTGTTAAGAAGAAAAAACTGAGGAACATAAAAGAGTCGCATATATAAACAACATCCATTCAATTAAGAGGACAACCTCCTTTCATAGCTTGATAATTCGTCATACATTTCCCGAATTTGGACTATCATAGACGGTAACACAGACGGTTGATTTCTTTTCTGCTACCAATCACTCTGAACTTGAAATGATCTTACAAACACGGCTATCTGTAGCGGTAGATGATTTACCGGAAATGAACCCTCCCCCAAGCAGATAGATATTTCAAAATCCACTCAATACAGTTATCACCAATACATAGTAGATTGTTTTATTACAAACCTACCGATTTAACGCTACCGATTGAACACCGCTTGATATCAATGCCAGCGGTAGACTTTTATATCGAGTCCCAGCGACTTTTTTATCATGTATCCATTTAAGATCTACTCACGTAAGCTGTGAGACCCATTTACGTATTGTGTTTAACCTTTGTTTTAAAACCAACCCATCCATCAACAGATGTCCACTTTTTCCTTTTCAAGATCTTTTAAACAAGAACAACAACAGAAAGAAGGAAATGAACATTGATTTTTAAGATTCAGAGTAATAGTAAATTACAGAGGGGGTTGTCGAAGACAGAAGAAGAAGAAGAATTATAGTCATCAAAGAACCATAAATTCCCTTATTCAGAGACACTCAATTTGCAAAAAGCCATCTTCTCCGAGTAGATTCCCTTGTCTCTGGGTGAGTGGCTGTGAGTGCGTCTGATTTCAAATATTGTGTGTAAGGAGGACCAGAAGAAGACTCAGCTCCTTCTCTTCCACCCCCGCACAGACGAACAACCCCCTTCCATTTACATAAAGACCATAAATAAGAAGGGGTTATTACTTGCTCACGTTATATTTCTTCTTCTTCTTCTGATCAGGATACTCTTTCGTTCTCTCACTTGGGTAAGTTTTATTAAATTAAGAAAAAAAAGACGCTTTTTATACTCACCCCATATATACATATATACATACATATATGTGTATTTACAATATTATGTTAACGGGGCTCCACTAATAATAATAATAACCGTAAATAAAGCAGAGTAAAGCTAGCAAATTGTATTAGTTACAGCAGCTTTTACGAATGAGAGAGAGGGGTGAGCCCCCTACTTTTTGATTGATTGATCAATCCTTCATAACTATTACTTTTTTTGCTTACTCATTCAAGAGGTCAGCCATTTTAAAATACACACATTAAAGTTTCTCATTACATATATATATATATATATATATATATATATATATAGGGGCGGAGTGGCCACCGGGAGTACCGGGACTATTCCCGGTGGGCCGCTGGCCTCAAGAAACATAAACGGCCGTTGAAAGCCTCCTAATGGCATATTGGGGTCTGTATAAGGCCGGCGAGGGTATAATTGTACCGGTGGATAAATTATTCCAGTATATATATAAATATATATACCTATATATCAGGAAACGACCATGATACTTTTTTTCGCCGGGAGTCGGGCCGGGACTTAAATTTTTCAAGCTAGACCGGGACTTTTATGTATACGTTCCTTTCGTCACTTTCAAAATTATGAACGAACAAATATATTAAAGTCCTGGCTCGGTGATTTTTATGCACCGGGCCGGGTCGTTAAAAAAACAGCCTGTCATTTCCTGATATATATATATATATATAAGGCCTCTTCTTATTTTACAAATGTTTAAAATGTTAGTGACAAACTCATTATCTATTTTTATGTGATGAAAAAGGACAAATTCCATTATTTGATAAAAATTGGACAACGCTGTGAACTGCTCAAGGAGCTCAAAGTTAAGAAAATTTGGTTAAAAAATATTTCTTCAAATTTCTTTGAAACGGTTGATAAAACTGGCTTTTTATATCTGTACAAATTTAAAGAAATTTAATTTACTACAGGACATAATATGGATGTTTCGTACAAAAAACAAGGATACAATCTAGTTTTCTCTAATAACAAAAAAAAATTGGGGGTATAATTTTAGCATATTTCATGATATTTTGTTTGAGTTAACTTCAGTCGCCTGCAGACTTGTTTGCTTGAGTGAAAAATATTGGTTATGAGCTGAATATAACTTGGATGAAGAATTCACATATAATAAACATTCTTTTTTTTTTTTTTTGCTGAAGCATGATCAGGTGCTTTAATCAATTAATAGAAGAACAAATAGTTTTAAGGATGCCATTCTTCTCTCTGAGTTGATGGTCACTTCTCAACAGTGAAGAAATACTTTATGACATAAATCCAACTGCCTTTTATAAATGATCCTTCAGCATTTCATTAAACCGATCACGTTTCGAAAGACAACACTTTTTTCTACTCCCTAACAAAGACCTCAATTTAATAAGGAAAGAAAAGTACTCGACTCAAGAACTGAGAAGAAATAACTTGTGACGAAATATATATATATATATATATATATTCTTATAGTTTCAACAAAGAGAATGAAGGAATTACCTCTTGAATAGTTAAGGATGAAATAACAAGTCTTTGGCATCATAAAAAAGGGGAAATGACACAAGTAATACTTTGTAACGTTAGTAACATAGCATAGAATCACATAAGAGGATATTATTTCTTGTTTTATATTCAATAGACTTCGATTTATACTATTTTCAGTGCATGCAAATAACAACTAATTTAGATGATTTAAAACTAAATTAATTCTTGCTCCCCTTCTATGAGTGTTAGACATCTTTTTAAAATACATTTTGTAATTGATTTGTGGTTTGTCCCTCACCCTTTTCCAGCGATTTAAGTATTTAGATCACATAAAAATAAGATATTACACAAATATCAATACATAACTATCAACTAAAGACAATATATGAACTAAACAAATATACAGGCTGATTCACTTAAATTGAGACTCACATATTACAAACTACATACAATCTTTGTATTAAATTTTACACAAATAATTTTAAACAAAAATGATAGCACAATGTGTAATTTACAAAATGTATTTCATTAAATTTTCACATATCCTTCTTTGGCCTTCACTACAGCTTTGAACCTCCTCACGGTGGAGGCAACACAGGCAGGAATCTCTTCTCAGCTCAGACCATGACTGAGGGTGGATTTTGCCTTCTGAAGAGAGTCCTCAGCTGCACGGGGATGTCTTCCTTTTTTCAAGATAAAACCCGGTCATTCTGACTGTTGTGGGTGGCCTGGACCGTGAAAATCTTTGTCTGAGGAAGAGATTCCTGCCTGTGTTGCCTCCACCATGAGGAGGTTCAAAGCTGTAGTGAAGTCCAAAGGAGGATATGTGAAAATTTATTGAAATACATTTTGTAAATTACACATTGTGCTATCATTTTTGTTTAAAAATTATTATGTAAAATTTAATACAAAGATTGTAGTTTGTAATATGTGAGTCTCAATTTAAGTGAATCACCCTGTAGAGTACAAAAAATAACTAAATAATGATCAACTTTCACGCTAATATGTTCATTCATGTCCACAGGGATGCAATTCTATAGAGCCACACTAGGGGGAAATATTACATAAATATCAATTTAAATCTAGAGGCATATATACACGCAGAGAGTCCAAACCTCCGCCGTCACGGGGTCTTTATGAGCCTTCCGAGTCGAATTTTTCACGACTGGGGCGGCGTAGAGGGACGGGGGAGGGTTCCCCTCGACGGAAATTCCGAGAGGAAGACGCTCCCGGCACCCGATTTCACAGCACAGCGAACATCTATTGGCAGAGTAGGCTAACTTGAAATATTTATAGTATTTAGTTCATTTTGCATCTTAATTCTGCCCTCAGAGATGCCAAAATTTAATCACTTGTTCCTTTTGACATTTCCAACAACTCCACTAA